>VDFB02345794.1:0-223500 GCA_007258455.2 Sequoia sempervirens | reverse complement strand
ATCAGAATGATATTTCTGTTTTCTTACTTTTTCATTCTAATGATAGATCATGAAGTATGACCTGCAATATTAATAAAAAGAAAAATTACATAATCTAATCCAACAAGAGCTGCAGAGCAGCGAAGTTCCTGCCAGAAAGTTTTAGAATAGTTTTATTTTATTTGTTGAGTTTACTGTGTGTTTTGTTTTATTTGTTGAGTTTACTGTGTTTTAGGAACAATTGGTCAAGATAAAGCAATTGTTGCCTAAATTTAGGAATTTGATCATTGATAGAGTCAACTTTGTCTTCCATTAGAAAATGACTCTTATAACAAACGAATTTTGCTCACTTCAAAATTCTCATGCTCTGGTTGTGCTTTTAGGCATGAAGAAAGCACAATTTACATGTTGCCAACATTATGTAAATATTTGAGTTCAAAGATTTCCTTAACCATTTAACAAATATGATAAAACATCCTCTTTCAAAAAGCGAAGATCTTTAGAACTTTCATTGTACGTAGAGTCATGTATAACCAACTTGCTTAAATGTTACAGTTTTCTGCACAAATGAAAATGAAAGCATATAGTTCCAAGTCCTCTTATAGGTTCCTAATGTCTCCATAAAATGCCTTACGATAGAAAATGATCTTTTTATTCCATTTAGTAATTTAGATAACTCATTTATAAGCCTAATAAAACTTATAATGTGAAGTCTATTGCAAAAGGCCTAAATCAAACATCAAAAATATCAATTGAACCCATATGCCCATTTTGATGATTGTAGAGTAGTGGAAAAAAGCATTGCAATAGTTATTGGACCAAGACCACATGGTAGACAATTAATTGTTGAAGCTATTCTTGAAGCCTCTTCATAGGAAACATGACTAACTAATTTTGGTATTCTCTTTTAGCTCTAGGATCATGCAAAAGTGGAAGCAATAGTTTTAATTTGCTATATATTAACCATCTTCTACTTACAAACTTTTTTTGAAAAAGGAAGTTAGAAGGTGCCATACCTCTACTGCATTTAAGCCAAGATCAACTAGTACTACACCAGGTTTTAGTTAATGACCACGAACCAAATTTGGCACACTTGTTGCAACAACAAGAATATCTACTTCATGAGTAAAATCTACATAGAAAATTCTTTATGTTTTGAGTAGCTATCCCTGAGTCTACATAATTTTTTTTGGAAACATGGTTTAAAACTTTAAATTAATACTTAAATAAAGATAGTCTACTATGTTTCAAATTTTAGAGCTATTCAATAGAATATGGCCCATATTCTAACATGTCAAATTTTTTTTTAAGAAGAGATAATGTAGTCCACCCTTAATCAATGTGTATTTATTTATAGACTAAACATTTGTACTTGTAAATTTATAGATATGTATTTTTCCAGATAAATTTTGTCCTTATACCAAGCAATCTAAAAATCAACTAAGCATTGTTCATTTATCAATATCTGTTGTCCATTTTGAAGTTGAGATAACTTATAAGGATTTGGGTGTGTTATCCTTTTCAAACCCAAATCTTCTACTGTCTCATTGGACATTATTGTAACACAATTTAACTACTTGTGAGATTTTTTTCATCCCAAGTTTTTGCAAGAAAAACTCAACAAGTTTTTGATGAGCACAAATATGAATGGATTCCCTCTATCAATATTTATCGTTGCCTTTTTCTAATTAATGTTGATTGCTATTTTCTTTCAAGTATTAATCAAACCTCATATAATATACATGAATTACAAGCAAGAAACCACTAAAGGTTAGCATGGGAAAGCAAGGAATTCCAGTTGATCAATGGATTGTTGTTCAAGCTGGGGCCCAACCGAGTATTAAAGTGTGTGGCACGGTAAGAGATTGGGAATGTACTTCAACAGGCACATGAGAATCTTATTGGAGGCCATTGGAACTTCAAGTTCATGTTGCAACATGCAATGTACTCTTGGAAAGTCTATGATGGCCTTGATGCCAAAGAATAGGTAACGAAATATTGAATTGGAAAACCATTAAAACAAGACTTTATGCCCCTTTGGCCATCCCAACCACAAGAAATATTTGAAATATGAGGATTGAACTTCATTTTCCCATTAAATTTTAGCCAGACACATTAGTGTAAATACATTGTCTTCGCCACTAAAGTATGTGACGAAGTGAGCTCAAGCAAGGGCCATGTAAAACAATAGAAATGCCAAGTCCAGGCCACAAACAAAGTCCTCATTTTAGTTATAACATGTGGATTCTCTTGGTTTGGTTAAAGATTCTACGATCTTTGTTGTTCTTAATTCCAACCCACTTCCCATCCCCTTTCCCCCTAGTGTCATGGATACCAAGACCAAACACTTGTCTATGAGAATACTATTACCATCACTCAGTTCAATCAAGCTTGGATGAGAGGAATTTTAATGAAAGATGGATGAATGTCAGGGATCTTATTTAGAGGAATTTAAACTAGACGTTGAGGACTTCTCTATCTTGAAAGATCACAGTACTAACTTTATGTTCAAACCTCATAGTTTCTTTCCTGGGATTTCCTCTACTTTCCCCCAAATGATAGTCATGCTATCAATATGGCCTCTTGGGGTTATAATTGTCTAAAGAAATATAAGGATGAGATTAACGAAACTGTCTGTAAACAACAAAAGCAAGTTAGGGTTTTGTCTTCTAAGAATGAGTAATGAGAAAGTTTCTCTATAGAATTCCTATTCTCCTGAATATTTTCCTAAGTTTGATGACTTCAAACTAGATGTTGATAGTCTACAACAAACTTATGACCTTGTGTCTATGACATATGTAACTGGGGTCATCATGCAATAGAAAGTCTACACAACCTCAACCTACATTTGGTTAATTATCCTTTTATGTAAGATAAGGTTTGTGATGAAGGTCCATGGTTAAGGGATGATGTTGCAGAGAAGCCTATGATGGAACTTAGCATGCAATGTGCCATTGAATTTATTCCAACTTGACAAATAGGCTTGGAACCTTGTGATTTTTATATCTTCTTGTAGTGTGATTAATCTTGCAAGGAGGTGCACCCATTATGACCAACATTTAAATATGGAATCCTTAGATAGTTTTATAGGAGGAGTTTTGTTTTAAATAGTAGGCTTATACTAACTATTGAAGGCATCTTCAATTTTTTATATAATTTTAACCCTAACATAAAGATAAATTTTTGAAGTGTGATTAAGGGGAACATTATTTACCTTTTCATTACCCTTATTCTAACATTAATTTGAAATCTAATTCTAATTCTATCTTAACCCTATTTTTAATCCTAATTCTAACAATAATCCTAACCCTAACTCTAATCATATCTATAATTCTAACCATTAAACTATTTAACCCTATTTCTAAACCTAATCATAATTATAATGATTTTAGAATTATAATTATTAATAATAATTAGGGCTCTAGAATTATAATTTAATTAATTTATAAAACTAATGTTGTAATTAATTATTTGATTATAAAAATTCTCACAACTAATTATTTAATTAAACATTTAAAATAATTATTAAATAAGATATGGTTATAATATAATTGATTAAAACATCTATAGTTATTTTTATAATTATTTTAAATTTTAAAATAATAATTAATAAATTATATTTATATTTATATATTCTAATCCTAAAGTTAAATAATTATATAATTTTAATTCTAATTCTAAATTACTAAAATATTTAATTGTATTTTAGTGAACTATAACCCTAATCATAATTTAATTAAAAAATAATATTATTATAATTGTAAATTAATCTATATAATTATAATTATAATAAAATTAATTCTAAACCTAATTCTTAATTATTAATATTTTCAAATTAGATTATTTTGATTATATTTATGTAATATTAATTATAACACTCACCTTAATAAATATTTTTTAGCATTTTTATTGCACACCCTTGCAATTATATGGAAATCAACTTAACTAAGGTATATCATAAATTTTATCTATATGAAAATTTGCTAATACATTATGCAAATTTATGTATTAATACATTATGCAAATTTATGTATTAAAGCAAACAAATATTTTAACTAGTATATCATTTTCATTAGTTGAATGAAGTTCGCCTACAAACCCTCCTTAATTGATTTTCTTTGGAATAATGAGATGAGGGAAAAAAATTCAAAAATTAAAAAAGTAAAAAATCAAACATTTTACTTTAAGAAAAAATAAATATAATGAAATTAACATTGTTGTAGAAAATATCTTTAAAAAATTAGTGCAACCATTGATCTTTTTTATATAATATTTTCTTTCTTATAAATTAAAAAAAATATTAGATTATATATGTTACATATTATACAGTATATATTATTATAATGCCATGTTAAAATTAATATATTACATATATGAATTTAATAAATTAATATAATATATAATCAAATATAATAGATTTAAAACTAGCTATATTATATTATAAAACCATATTATTATCTTATATAATTATTAATAATAATTTATTTATTGACAAACAAAACATTTACAACTAATTTCCGATGACTCACCAATTCTCTTCAAAATATAAAATTTATAATTTCATAGTAACACCATTTACATTGACAATTAAATAACTTCTAGCTTCCAAATTTTATGTTGGCACAACAAAATCATGGAATGTTTTGCAAACACAAAACACACCCTCAAACTAGATGCTCCTCCATCAATTTATTATTATTATTTATTTTAAGAAATTAAATTTTATGCTATTTTATGATTATATATTATAGTTCTATATATTATATTGATATAATTTACTTTAATTTATATTATATTTATTTTATTCACAAATAATTAAAATTATTGTTATACTTGTTAATTTTTTTTGTTGTGTTCTAAAAATTGGGTGCTGACAATAGTAGATTTTGTTATTTTACCCATAAAGAATTGTACACTACATATTTGATTTGAATTGACTATTTAGGACAATAAGAATATCTATCAAACAGACTTGGATTTCATAAAAAATAATGAGAAGATCTTTCAATTATTGACATGGAGAATACATGTAATCTATTTAAAAAAGTGCTTGAAAGAATATGATATAATTGTATTGTAAATGTATGCTATTCACTAATAAAAATATTAAGTACACTTCATTCTTTTAAATGTTATTGTTGATATTCATTTGACTTCACTATGCCTGAAAGAATATGACATAATTGTATTGTAAATGTATGCTATTCACTAATAAAAATATTAAGTACAAGTGCTTCATTCTTTTAAATGTTACTGTTGATATTCATTTGACTTCACTATTTAAAAAGATTATTGATAAGATACAAACAAAAATTAAACAAATTTTGTAGGCAAGACAAAAGAGAACTTGTTACTGTTGATATTCATTTGACTTCACTATTTAAAAAGATTATTGATAAGATACAAACAAAAATTAAACAAATTTTGCAGGAAAGACAAAAGAGAACTTGATAATACCTTTAAAATATGTAAAATTACATTGCACCCATGGTATCCTTGCTCTGCAATTTTGACTATTATTCAAAATAGAACAATACATTAAGACACTTCAAAAGCACTGAAGGGGAAAAAAGAGCATATGACCAATACAAATGTTTAGAATGGTAATAAATTTGCAAAATGTACTCATGGAAAATGCAGACTACATCCACTTTTAGAAGCAAGGGCACTCTATTAATTTAAATAAATACAATATCAGCAAGCAAGGGCACTCTATTAATTCAAAAATACAATATCAGCAAGCAAGGGCACTCTATTAATTTAGATAAATACAATATCAACAACTCAATGCACTACTGTCCTTTTTACATTTCAACTATCCAACTCCAAAGAGAGCATTTTGAAGTTTGTTACAATCAAGAATATGAGAGGACAAAAGAAAGAAATGAAACATCAAAGAATAAAACGGTTAGATAGATGAATCGATTGAGCTTCATAATTCCAACATCTTTTAGCCACAAAACATAAATATGAATCTGTACTTGAAAAACGGTTTAAAAAATAGTTATTTCAAATCCAAAAATTTTGAGCCTTAATTTTAAATCTAGAAAATTTGTACCTCAATTACACGTGCACAGCCAAAAGTATGAAATAAAATTAAAAATAATCAAACTAATTTAGCATCTAATTTAGTATTAGCAAAAATTATACATTTTAATTTTTAAAATAATCAAATTATTTTAAAAGTAATTATATTAAAACTATCTAGAAATTAATTATTTTCATATTTTATTTTTTTAAAAGAAAATTAGTTTTGTTCAATTTATCAAATTTCAAAAGAAATTAGTATTAATTGATTTTATATTACAAAAATAGATTTCAAGAAACATATTTTAATTTATCAAAGGCAAATGAAAATTAATATTACCACAAATTAATCTTAAAATATAGTTTGAATGTATAGATACATTTATTTAACCAAAAAATAATCTTCAAAAAATTTAGTTAGAGTTGGTTAAATTTAGATTGCAAACATAAATATGATAGTTAAGTTAAAAGTAAAAGTATAGGGGAATTTATTAGCATTTAGAGTTAGTTAAATTTAGATTGCAAATGTAAATAGAATAGTTAAGTTAAAAGTGATTTCCATTAAATAGAATAATTAAGTTAAAAGTAAAAGTATAGGGGAATTTATCAGTATTTAGAGTTAGTTAAATTTAGATTGCAAACGTAAATATAATAGTTAAGTTAAAAGTAATTGTCATTTTCTCCTGCCCTTTCCATCTCCCACTATAATCGCAACTCTGATAATGGAGCCGGGAAAATCGCCCTTATCGCTCAAAAGTTTTGAGCCAATAAAATTGAGGAAAAATAATTTTGAGAATTTGAAAAGTTAAAAATTGTGCATTTAACTTTAAAAAAATTAAAATATAATGTATTAAAATTAAATTATAATGTATAGGAAAGAAATTAATAGAATCTGATTGGCTGCAAGCAAAACAATTAATCACTAGTTAAGTTCAAGGGTCGCCTATAGTTCCATGACAGGAACTAAAAAATATACAAATTAATATTAAGAATTTTAAGATCGGTGCCACAAAATCAGATGGATATAGACAGAGAACTTGAACAATCAATATCTTATTTTTTGTTTATTTAATAAAGGAGAGTGGTGGACTATTTGTTGAATATAATTGCAGAATAAAAGTGGAAAAATAAATTGCAGAAATAAAGATTAAAACAATCACAAAATAATAACACCAGATTTATCGTGGTTCACCATCAATTTGATGGCTACGTCCACACTCAGGGATTATCTCTTATGATGGCTACGTCCACACTCAGGGATTATCTCTTATTAATCACAAAGTTCTGAATACAATACATTCAGCCAGCAGCATCCATATATCAAACAACCTTCAACGAATTAAAGGAAAGAAGCATTCGAAATGCAACTTCTAAATTGGCCACACACGCCAATAGAAGTAATTACAAAAAATAGAAAGCCTTTCGAAATAAGAAAAGAACTTGCTAATTTGGGCTTCAGTTAACCCAACAATCTCCCACTTGAAGACCAAATTGCTGCTCAGAGATATCCCACCGCTGCAGAGTTAAAGTCAGAGCTGTACAAGTCCGAGAGAAGCTCTACAAAATTCAAACTTCTCCCTCGGAACTACTTTTGTCAACATGTCAGCTGGATTGAGCTTTGTGTTAATTTTTTGTACCTGCAGCTTCCCCTCTTCGATACAATGGCGAATGAAGTGATATCGCAGCTCTATGTGCTTCGTCCGATTATGAAAAACTGAATTCTTTGACAAGTGAATAGCACTATTGCTGTCACAAAAAAGAGTAAAAATAGATTGCTGAAACCCCAAATCACCTATCAAACGCTGCAACCAAATCATTTCTTTTGCCCCTTCTGAAAGAGCAATATATTCGGCCTCTGTAGAAGAAAGTGCAACCACCTGTTGCAACTTTGAAACCCAACTGATCGCTGCCCCAGCAAAAGTGAAAGTATAACCGGTGGTAGAACGTCTTTTATCCAGATCTCCAGCCATATCTGAATCAACATAACCTCGTAGATGAATGTCCTTACCACCGAAACATAAACAGCGATCAAAAGTACCTTTCAAATATCTAAATATCCACTGTACTGCCTGCCAATGTTGTTTACCTGGATTACTCATAAATCTGCTCACTACTGCTAGTGCCTGAGCAATATCCGGACGAGTACAAGTCATGGCATACATTAAACTGCCAACTGCTGATGAATATGGAACCCGTTTCATGTATTCTTTTTCTTCGTCTGTTTTAGGACACATAGCCGAGGATAATTTAAAATGATCAGCCAAAGGAGTACTCACAGATTTGGCATTCTCCATATTGAATCGATCTAAGATTTTTAGAATATATTTTTCTTGAGATAATCTAAGTTCTCTCTTTTTCCTATCTCTGATTATATTCATGCCAAGAATCCTCTTTGCTGCCCCTAAATCCTTCATGGCAAATCGCTGAGATAAATGTTGTTTTAACTCACAAACTATCCTCACACTATTGTCAGCAACCAACATATCATCAACATAAAGTAATAAAATAACAAACTCACCATTTGGAAGCTTTTTGTAATAAACACACGGGCCCGAATCACAACGAATGAAATGTTGCTGAGTCATGAAGCTGTCAAATTTTAAATACCACTGCCTTGGGGCTTGCTTGAGCCCATACAAACTCCGCTTCAATCTGCAATAGAGATGTTCTTGACCCGGTTTTGCAAAACCTTCAGGCTGCTCCATGTACAATTCCTCTTCAACATCACCATGAAGAAATGCAGCTTTAACATCTAATTGCTCAAGTTCGAGATCCCAAATGGCTGCCAACCCTAACACTGCTCGAATAGTGGTCATTCTCACAACTGGTGAAAAAATTTCATTGAAATCAATGCCTTTTTCCTGAGCAAAACCTTTGACAACCAATCTGGCTCTGTAACGTTGATGACCTCCCTCTTCCTCTTTCACACGATACACCCATTTATTTTTCAGAGGTTTCCGATTTGGCGGAAGAGAAACCAAATCCCAAGTGTCATTAGCATGTAGAGACTCTATTTCTTCATTCATTGCCTCCATCCATTTGACTGAATTTGCATCTTTGCAAGCCTGTTTGAATGTCGCCGGCTCTGCCTCACCACAAAGCAACAATTCATAATCATAGTTATCAGCAGAAAATAGCTCAAAATCAGCATATTTGTGTGGTAGTTTCCTCTGCCGAGTTGATCTCCGTAATTTAGGATCAATTTCAGCCTGCAAAATACCCTGTTGTTGAACATGTTCCTCATTATTTTGTAAATTATTTCTAGTACCTTGTGTGCTTATAATCCCCTGTTTCATGTTACTTTGAGCACCAACAGTGCTCTGCTCAAGAGAACCACCAACTCCCACTGGAAAAGACTGTGCGAATGTTTGTGAAGACTGTGAAATACATAATGGAGGATGTGTGTCATTTGTGAAAGACTGTGCATGAAAAGATAAAGGCAGCGCTGGTATTTGAGTGGGCTGCGTAGTAATTAAATGTTGCGAATTAATTAAATGGGGCGCCTCACTTGTGACAGGCGGCTCATGGTGTATCAAGGGCGGCGGATGAAATGGCAAGGGTTGCGAATCACCTAGCCAAGGCAGCGTATCACTCTTAAAAGGCTGCGAAGCATTCATTAAAGGCTGTGCCTTATGCATCAAAGGTTGTGAGTTGGAAATTGAAGACTGCGCATGAGAATGAGAGGGCAGCGCGTCATAAAACAAAGAGGATGTTGGAAAAGGCTGCGAACAGCCTTGTGGAGGCTGCATATCAATGTGTAAGGGCAGCGAATGAACCAATGGAGGCGTAATAGAAAGAAATTGCTGCGCCACACTTGGTAAAGGATGCGCATAAGGTGAGGAAGGCGTATTGCCTTGTGTGCTTAGTGGTAAAGTCTGCGCATAAGGTGTATGAGGCTGCGTATCAAACAAATTTGGCAGCGAATGAACAGATAAAGGTTGCGTGGTAATTAAAGGGGGCTGTGTGTGAACAACAGGAGAGGAAATAGCAACAACAGGGGATGATAGAGCAACAGCTGAAGGCAGAGAATTTGAAGAAATTATTAAAGGTTGAGAGAATGTAACTGAAGTGTTCTTAACACGGCTATTATCAAATAAATCGACATCAAAAAATTCATCGGAAGATTTGTCCAGAGGCTGCAAACCTGATAATTTTTTCTCATTGAAAACAACATCCCGACTGCGCACAATCTTTCTTGCAACGGGATCCCACAGCCGAAAACCAAACTGATCTTCTCCATAGCCCAGAAAAATGCACCTTTTTGATTTGAAATCAAGCTTCGTTCGTTGTTCTTTCGGAATATGCACGAACGCATCATAGCCAAAAACCCTCAAATGATGATATGAAATTATTTTCCCAAGCCATCTCTCCTCAGGAATGTCAAAATCCAAACGAGATGATGGGGCACGATTAATCAAATAAACTGCAGTGTTGCATGCCTCTACCCAAAACTGTTTTCCCAACCCGGCATTAGAGAGCATACAACGAGCTCTCTCTAAAATTGTCCGATTCAACCGCTCAGCTGCTCCATTTTCCTGAGCGGTGAATGGGACCACCTTTATTCTACAAATGCCGTTGTCTGCACAGAAATTATCAAACTCCAAGGAACAAAACTCTCCTCCATTGTCAGTTTTCAGACATTTAATCTTATGCCCTATTTTATTTTCAACAAGAGCTTTGAAAATTTTAAACTTTGAAAAAACTTCTGATTTTTTATTTAACATGTAGATCCAAACTTTTCTAGTGCAATCATCCAAGAAAGTGACAAAATAATTTGCACCACCAAATGAAGTTACCTCAGTAGGACCAAACACGTCTGAATGCACAAGTGCCAAAGGAGTTGATTTCTGATCATGGCTTGTCCTTAAGAAGCTGGCTCGACTTTGTTTTCCGTAAAGACAATGTTCACAAAATTACAAATCAACCGACTGCAAACCGGGAAGCTGATCTCGTTGAAGCATTACTTTAAGCCCTTTTTTGCTCATGTGACCGAGCCTCTTGTGCCAAATTTCTGAATTGCTGTCCATGACTGTCATGGCAGCTCCCACTTCACCATGGAATTTTAAAATATACAGATTACCCAACTTCTTGCCTCTAGCAATCACTAGAACCCCTTTAGTTACTTGCCAATTTTCTAAAGAAAATTTAACATCACACCCAGAAGTAATTAATTGACTCACAGAAATTAAATTTCTCTTCAATAAAGGAACATATCTAACATCCTTTAAAATCCATTTACTGCCATTCTTTAAATTTAAAATTATATCACCTTTACCAACAATTTCACACTCCTTATTGTCACCAAGAAAAACCTTACCGAAAACACCTTTGAAATTTGTAAAAGCTTGCCTGCATGAAGTAGCGTGGAAAGAAGCTCCGGAATCAAGTACCCAAGAGTCTGCAGTCATGTCACCGGCAGCCAAAATTAAAACTCCATCATCTTTTCCGGCTGCAACGTTTGCTTCATTGTTACTGACTTTGTCCCGTGCCTTCTTATAATTCCAGCTATTTTTCTTTGTGTGGCCTGGCTTGCCACAAAACCAACAGGCACCTGTTCTACCTCTTGACTGCGATCTAGATTTTGATCTCCTCCGATTATTATATTTGCCTCTTTCTTTGCTTCTACCTCTATTCCCAATACTTACAGCCGTTAATGCCTCACCAGATGAGGGTTCCTGATTTTTTCTTCGCATATCTTCACTCAATAAAGTGGCTGCAACATCATCGAATTTCAGCTTGCTTTTGGCAGCCACCGAAGTGCTCACTTCCATCACAACACCTTCCCAGCTATTTGGTAAAGAACACAGTAATAAAATAGCCTTGATCTCATCATCCAAATTAATGCCTACAGAAATCAGCTGGGTCACAGATGTATTAAATTCATTCAAATGATTGGACATAACCCCTCCTTCTCGCATTTTTAAATTATACAATTTCTTCATAATAAATACCTTATTGGAAGCAGATGCCATTTCATACATTGAAGACAATTTATCCCACAACTCCTGTGTAGTCTTCTCTGCAGAGACATTAAATAAAACATTGCTGGAGAGCGACAGGAAGATTGTAGCTCTTGCTTTTTTGTCTAGCTTATCCCATTCTTCATCTGATAGAGATCCTTTCCCTTTGGCTTTGCCAGCCAATGCATTCGACAGATCTTGCTTGATGAGAAGAGATTCCATCTGCACTTTCCAAAGGCTGAAATTTTGTCCTGCAAACTTTTCGATTTTCCACTTGTCTGCATCTTCCATGGCTGCAGAAGTTCTTCACAATTTCCTGCACCAAATTTCTCCAACCTGCTCTGATACCAATTGTTGAATATAATTGCAGAATAAAAGTGGAAAAATAAATTGCAAAAATAAAGATTAAAACAATCACAAAATAATAACACCAGATTTATCGTGGTTCACCATCAATTTGATGGCTACATCCACACTCAGGGATTATCTCTTATTAATCACAAAGTTCTGAATACAATACATTCAGCCAGCAGCATCCATATATCAAACAGCCTTCAACGAATTAAAGGAAAGAAGCATTCGAAAATGCAACTTCTAAATTGGCCACACACGCCAATAGAAGTAATTACAAAAAACAGAAAGCCTTTCGAAATAAGAAAGGAACTTGCTAATTTGGGCTTCAGTTAACCCAACACTATTTACTTGTAATTCTATTAGTTTGTACATTTTTTTATTAGATTGTGTGAACTTTAATCTTTCAAATCATTCGCTAGCATGAAAACATCGCAAGAGAATAGAAATGTTTGTTCTCTTGCTATCTCATCTGATAATAGACTATAAATATGTTTAAATTTTTTTTTCTTCATCTTATTAATGAATAAAAAAAATGATCTGAAAATTGGTAAAAGAAAAATCTGATCTTAACTTGCCCATTAAACTATATTTTCCTTGTCCAATTATTTAAATACAATTACAGAAGCAGGTAAAAAAAAAATCTGATCTTAACTCGCACATTAAACTACATTTTTCCTTGTCCAATTATTTAAATCCAATTACAGAAGCAAGTTAATTGCTTTGGAAAGAATTTCACTCTAAGCTTCCTCTGGTGATTCTCCTAATGGTTCTTCAGTGCTCCACAAAATTGTTGTTTTGGAAGTTTTCCTATTTTTGGATTAAAAGCTTGGAAGCAAAGGTAGATTCATTAGTACCCTCTTCTCTTTCATCTTCTCCAACTCTGCCTTTTACATTGATATCTGTTTTCCATGGCAGTTTTTACATCGATTTCAGTTTCCAGCCGTCGGTCCAAAAACTAGTTGACAAACGTTTCATTTCCCCTGCCTTTCTTTGATCTCTTTGTCTGCACCGATGAGTTATAAAATTGGGGAATCTACCATTTTTGGATATAATAAAAATATTATGTATTACAGGGGACTTGTCAAGTAGGTTACTGTAAAAAAAATTTGGGAGTGATTTGATATTTCCATGTAGGATTTTGAGAAGCGCGAAGTTAGGGTGTACAACTACTTGGTCCTCTCTCCTAATCAGTAAATTTTGTTATTGTTTTTTTGGTATGTGTGCAATATTGTGTTTCTGTTTTACTTGACTCAAATTCGAATAACAAACAACATACCCACCGATTGAAGTCACATTACATATGTTCAAGTGTATGTGCATTGTGCTCATTCTATGAGACGGCCTCTGCAATTTCATGAAGATCATGTACATCACATTGAGTACCATTTATATATAGTGGAGGAAAAGTATAGAGATCATAGCAGATAGCAAGACCTTTGAGTTTATGTCAATTTTTTTCTTTATTATTTTAATTTTTTAAATAAATCTTTACATGAACATTAACGGTAATATTTCAATGGTTTAATTTTTTTTGGTTTTTCTTTGTATCATGGTTTGGTTTAAACAACATACTTTAAATTTTGACTTGTATAAGTAGTTCATCTTAAATCATACTAATAGGTGGATCTTATTGGAGAAACAAGTGTGATTTCAGATGAACCACTTAAACAAGTCAAAGCTTAAAGTGTGTTGTTTAAGCTCGGTTGTGTATCATGATGTTTTTTTGCTTAGTGTATTATGGTTCGACTTAAAGAGCACATCCTAATTTTTGACTTGCTTAGGACGGTCATCTTAAATCACGCTAATAGGTGGACCCTACTTGAGAAGAAAATGTAATTTCAGATGAGTCACCTAAATAAGTCAAAACTTAGAGTGTGCTCTTTAAACTCGATTGTGTATCATGATATGATGTTTTATTCATTTTTATGTGACTTGTCTATTTCTAGATGTTGAAAATCAACGAACCTATGACGAGAAGCACACAAAAATGTTCATAAAGAGTCAATACCCCTTTGGGTTGTTGTTTTTGGCTACGTAGTGTTGGTATCCATATCCATTGCAATGATTCCTCATATGTTTCCTAATATGAAACAATAAGTTATGTATTTATTGCCTACTTATTTTCTCCAATTATGGCATTCTCCAATGCATATGAAGTAGGCTTGATGTCAAGCTTCCTCTAATGCCTAATTAACTGGTGCTAATGATTATGCACATGGCTCAGTGGACCTGAGGATCCCTAGACTAAGCAGTCCATCACTCAAGAGAGGGCTTCATTAAATCATCAAGTAGGGAGTTGTAAAACTTTAGATAGTGTTGGCAATGTATATGCATTCATGGATTCTAAACATCCTATATCGACTAAGTATAGATGAATGAAACACATTTGAATACAATAAAAGTTTTTAATTAGAATAAAATTTTATTTCTCAAGATAGGGTAAAGCAATACAAACAACCACCTTTTGCTACAGGTACCTAATGCTTAAGATTATAATCAATTAATCGTTATGTTGTAGTATGTCCTAACTTAATTAACCTCCAGAGTACTAAACATAATATCAATCTATAGATTCTAATTCAGAAATTGTAATGCATCATTCATAATCACATGAACTAATTTTTTTAATCAAACTCACAATGCATAATATAATATAGAAATCTAAATTAAAGTGGCTCAATGATACCTCAAGTGCTTGAGTTGCTATGTCCACAAGATCTTGTCAATCACTCACTTAGAAAAATATGTTATCAAAGTACTTCTTTATTGCATTCTAAACATAATTGTTTAATAAAATCTAATAGGAAATCTTAGAAAATTTTATTCAATATAACACACATACAATTTAGATCTCCTCCTCAACAAGGTACCCCACTATATAGGGTCCATGAGGGAGTCCAATTATTTGTGAATTGAAAACAAATTGAAAACAAATGTCAAATCTTCCTCAAGAATAGGAAGAGGATAGAGTTTCAAGATAGAAAGAAATAACTATTGGAACAAGAGTATGGAAATCAAACAAGGACTCTGTACTCAACAAGTTTAACCATTTATAACAAAAAACATGCCCAAATAGAGCAATTCTATTATAATTCACAGTCCTATTGAGAATAGACTTCTTCTCTTGCTAGTCTTATTGAAAGATAAAATTAATGCTTGGTGATTCATGATTTAATCATTAAATGATCACCTCCATCTTCTTCTAAAAGTGGTCACGTTGCAGTAGATAGACTCCTTTGCACCGAATTGTAAGCATTATGATATGGGTTGAGAAGCCCATTGTTGTGGGTTGACATATATCTTGTTGTAAATGTTAGTCTTTATTTTTCAATTCATTCTCAATGTTAACAACAATAATTTAGACATAAAATCCTACTAAACTTCATGGACATTCATAACTCATACATACATATATTAATATAACACATGTTTCAATTCCAAATGCTTTAAACTACTTAAATTCATATGAAAGGTTTGGTAATATCTCATATTTTAGCAAAAAATAAAGATAAAAGTATAAAATTGCAATAGTAAACTAGTCAATTATATGGCTCGTCATTCACCCCCCCAACTTAAGCCCATGCTTATCCTCAAGCAAGTTCAAGGTCGAAGGTTGTATAACAATGCAATTTCTCTGTAGTCCATAGCTTGGGTCACTCTTATTCCCTTCTTCAATTAAAAACACTACTGGTCTGATATCTTTACCCATCTATTGTCCTCTATTGCATCTATCTCGTGTTTCCTTCCTATCTAATATGGTTAGGAAACAAAAGGAGAGGAGGATGAAAGGTGAGAGGAAGCCAAGTGATTCCATTTTTTGGGGCAACTATAATATACTTATATGCTCTTTTAATTGCTACCACATACTTGAAAATGGGATGTGGTTCCTTCTTTTTGAGTTTTGGGTTAAGATCCCTCCATGTGTCTTGGGAAAAGTTGAGAGTGCTTAATTCTTATTGTTGGTAGTTCCTAAAATTGTTATTGCCACTCCCCAGGACTTTTCTATAAGGTCTATCCACTGCATCTAGGTCTTTAGATTCTTCCCTCAACTGAAGAGGGAATTATTTTTCTCTTTCTTGATATTCCTATTGTAACTGACCCCTCAAATGTTTATTCCGGACATAGGAAGCTAAGGCTCTAAGTTGAACATCTCCCACAAACATAAGTGGGTTTCATTTAGTGTCATAGGGAAGAATTAGGTTGTGTAAATAAAATTCACACAATTGATCTTGTAGTTTTGGTGTGGATTGTTGGAATACTTCTAAAATAAGTGTTGGTGAATTTACAACAAGAGGAAGGTCACTAATTATCTGGTTAAACTAAAAACTAATCAAATTTTCTTGAAGAAACATATTGCATACCTTGGTAGGGGGTCTACACCTCAATAACTTAACTGTCTTGTTTGCCAATTCTTGTATTTTTACCTTCAACTTCTTAATCTTTGTTTCTTTCCTTTCAACCACTCTGGTATGAGTTGACATTAATTTTGATTTTTTCTTTTCCCAATCTTTTAGCTTCTAAGAAAATTCTTTTGTTCTAGTACATAACTTTATACCAAGTGACACCATAATGGGAGCATTAGGTGTCCTAGGATATTTAGTTGGGTCCACAATGGAAGTATGTTTATTAAAATTATTATCGTCAAGATCTTAATAATGAACACATTTAGGTTTTAACATTACGACATCCTTTATCCTATGTAGTTAAGTATATATTAGCATAATTAATATATAATATATGTTTTATATAATAAAAAATAAATTATAAATAATATAATTATACTTATTATTATATATTATATTTTTTAATAAAACTATTAAATACGTATATAAAATGATTATAATTAATAATTAATAATTACTATAATTTTATATAGTACAAAAATTTAACATATAAATATAATACAAAATATAATTAATATATAATATATATTTTATATAATACAAATTGAAGTATATTTAATATAATTATATTTATTATTATATATAATAATCTATATAAGTTATATTATTATTATATATCCCTCATTATTTTTCTATCTCTCTCTACCTCTTTCTCATTTTCTCTTCCCATATATCTCTATATCTCCTTACTTCTCTCTCCCTTGCTTTATCTCCCCTGTTTCTCTCTCCCTCTCTCCATCTTTATGTATCTATCTCTAATTCTCTCTCTTTGTCTATCTCTTTCTCTCTCTCCCTCTCCTCTCTCTGTATCTCCTCATATATCCATTTGTCTATCACTTTATCTCACCATCTACATCTCTCTATCTCTCCCTCTCCCTCTCCCTCTCCCTCTTCCTCTCTTTCTCATCTTCTTTGTCCCTCCCTCTATCTCTTTGAGCTCTCTCCCTCTCTCTCCCATCTCCCTCTTCCTCTACATATCTCTCTCTCTCTTCTTTCTCTCCCTCTTCTACCTATCTATTTCCCTCTCCCCTCTTCTCTCTCTTCCTCCTCAACCTATCTCTCCCCCTCTTCTCTACCTCCCCCTTCTCTACATATCTCTCTCCCTTTCTCTCTCTCTCTCCCTCTCTCTATCTCCCCCTCTCTCTATCTCTCCCCATCTCTTCCTCCCTCACTCCCTCCCTATCCCCTATCTATCTCTCTATCTCTACCTCTTTCTCCCTTTCTCTTCCCGTATATCTCTATCTCTCTCTTTCTCTTCCCATATATTTCTATCTCTCCCTACTTTTCTCTCCCTCCATCTATCTCCCCTATCTCTCTCTCTCTCTCTATTTATCTATCTCTGATTCACTTTGTTTATCTATCTCTGATTCACTCAGTTTATCTATCTCTTTGTCTCTCTCTCCCTCTCCTACTATCTCTGTATCTCCTCATATCTCTATCTTTGTATCACTCTATCTCACCATCTATATCTATCTATATCTCCCTCTCCCTCTCCCTCTATATATCTCTATCTCTCCCTCTCTATCTCTTTGAGCTATCTCTCCCTCTTTCTCCCATCTTCTTCTCTCTCCCTCTCTACATATTTCTCTTCCTCTCCCCCCTCTTCTTTTTCTCCCTCTTCTATCTATGTCTCTCGCTCTATCCTCTTCTCTCTTCCCCCTCAACCTATCTCTCTCCCTCTCTCCCATTCTTCTCTATCTCTCCTCTACCTATCTCTCTCCCTTTCTCTCCCTCCCTCTCTCTCTATCTCCCCCTCTCTATCTCTCCCATCTCTCCCTCCCTTGCTCCCTCTCTATCCCCCTTGTCTATCTCTCTATCTCTACCTCTCTCTCCCTTTCTCTTCCCATATATCTTTATCTCTCTCTTTCTCTTCCCATATATCTCTATCTCTCCCTACTTCTCTCCCCCTCTCTCCATCTCTAGATTTATCTATCTTTGATTCTCTTTGTCTCTCTTTCCCTATCCTCTCTCTATATCTCCTTATATCTCTATCTCTCTATCACTCTCTTTCACCATCTATATCTCTCTATCTCTATCTCTCCCTCTCCTTCTCCCTCTCCCTATATTTCTCTATCTATTTGTCTTTATCTTCCTCTCCTGCTCTATCTTCATCTCTACCTCTATTTTCCTCTCCCCCCTTCATCTCTAGACATGTCTCCCTCTCTCTATCCATCCATCTATTTCCCCCTCTCTCCCCCCTCCCTCTTCCTAGACCTCTATATCTATCTCTTTGCCTCTCTTTCTCTATCTCTCCATATTTCTTCTTCCATCTCTCCCTCTATCTCTATCTCTCTATATATCACTTCCTATTCTATATCTTTCTATCTTTCATTCTCTTTGTCTCTCTCCGTCTCTCCTCTCTCTTTATCTTTCCCTCTCCTTGTCTCCTCTCCATATCCCTTTCCTTCTCCATCTCCATCTCCTTTTCTATCTGTGTCTTCCTCTCTATCTCTATCTCCTTACCCATCTCTCTCTCTTGTTCTTCCCCCCTTTATCTCTCCCTCTAACTGTCCCTCCCTCATTATTACATACATAACACGAGCCTATTGGTAATGGAGCCTGCTTATATTCCTGATTCAGAGGTTTTATTTCAATCATGTTTGGATCCTTGTAAGTGGATGCATAGTTGATTTGAAGCTATAACTTCTCCATTGAGACCTTTGTTATATAAATAATATCATTTGTTGTTGAATGGCCTACCAATTGACCAAAATTAATAATTATATGAAAAAAAATCGGCGTACCCATTGCACACTAAGGTGCGATTGTTGGTTAATGACCTTGAGCGGGAGTATTCCCGTATTCAACTGCTTAATATTTTAACTGTTCTTTATAGAGAACGATTTACACATAATTCCAGACTTCTAAGCCTCCAAGTGGTTTACTGCCTTCAGTTTTCCATTTGGGTTGTAATTGGATGGTGATTCACTACCCCGTACGGATGCCCCACTTCGTATTAGATATTGCTGGGGTTCTTCTTTAGGGGTTTGAAATATCGTTGAATGAAATTGGTGCAATGTTCAGAAAGTTTACAGATTGCGAAAAAAGGAATGGGATATGTGGGTTCAAAGCGTCGGGTTTAGTCGTCTGCTCTATCCCAGAGAGTCTCAATTCCACTATCAGTGGCAGCTCCACTTGTATGCCATTCTTCAGAAAGCTTTATTGGTTTCAGCTAGCCTGTTGAAATTTTTGTCAGATGGATGTTCGGATGAGTGTTGGTGCTCTGTTTTCTACGGATTTGAAAGATTTATCAGTATCAGGTAATTTGTTGAATTTTTGTAAGACGGGTGCCATTTTTCTGTTTTGTAAGTATGCGAAATTGCTTGCAGACCTAGATAAAAATGCTGCCGCTAGCCCTACGTCGGAATCAGCAGCTACTGAGAATTCAAACACTCTCTATCCCGGTGCCCATCTCAGAGGCAAATCTTACACTGAATAATAGGTAAATCCCACGAATTCCTCATTTTCCACTATCACTGAAATTAATATTATGTGAGAAGCAGTAAGTTACGTCATGTATTCCAGGCTAGAAAATGTGGTTTTGCTTCAACAATAATTTGGCACAGAAAAAGGTAATGGGGTTCTCCCACCATATTTGAGAGAAAATAAAATTCCATGACAGTGAGACTATTCTCATTTCGAAACAGAATATTTTGAAATATATATATATATATATTAATGCATTTGTTACTAAATTCAGCTGATACTCTAACTCATAAACAGTTTCAGTAAAAAGGGAAAACTATAGGTCTTGAAGGCTGTTTAGATTACTTTGTTTACAAGAAGAAAGTTATGATGAAAGGAACGCAACTCTTTACAGTGTCCAATGCAGATTCACCCAAAAGACCATTTGAGATTTGAATAATATATAGTTTGTTATGTTTGCCCATAAACAAGTGAACAAGTAGAAAGATTTAGAAAAAAAATTGTGCATACGTAGTGTTAAGGCAAACTGCAGCCGAAATTGAAAAATTCAGTGCCATTGATGCCACAGCTTCCCTTTTCTTTTTGTATAGGAAGGAAAATAGCAGAATTGTGAGCGTGACACATCTCAAGACAGGTGGTTTACGTTTTTGGTCAATGGTATACATGGCGCTTTCCTGGTGTAACATGCAGTGCAAAGTAATTTTCAAAAAGACACAGATTACTTATATATCATTAGAATTCTTCAGTTGTCACCATTTTCCCAGGGTGTGTTGATGGTGACGATGTTGAGCGAGAGGCAAGTAGTGGCAGACAATGAAAATTACTGCATAAATTTACTAGTGGCATGTTCAAGTTACTACTTCCCAATAGTTGTGCTCTCCAATAGGCTTCCTTCGCATTCAGGAACTTTGGAAGCAGCACTTCTGTTAGGCCACAGTCATTTGTAACAAAAGACGGTGTTTTCAGCTTTTCTGCCAGCCTGAAATTGCTCTATTCTTAAAATTGAAATTGGGACTGGATCACCAGCTCTAGTGTTCTCCATTACTTGGTGGTCCTGCTAGAACTTGTCCATCACAAAGGAGAATATTATACAGAGAGACAGACAACAGGTGTTTTTTCTGCATTGCTGTTGGTGCAAACAAAGAACAAGGCAATGAAGAAGATTCTCAAGAGGTATGGTTTTCACTTTTGCTCTTTTATCTGTAAGTGTTTAACTTTTTTGGTATAGTTACGCTAAAATTGGCTCAAACACCTTGCTGTGTATTACATGTATAATGCAACATGCCAACATATACAGTGTGCAATGCCAATCATAAATCTTGGAACTATCTGTAAAATATTGGGGTATTATGGTTTTTGTGACAGGTTAAATTAATTTGAAATCTGGTGCGATATTGTTCTACTAGAATATGTTAAAATATGTTTGTTTGGTTTGGCGTTTAAATAAAGATTATGCTAGCATTTTTGCATCCGTCCAAGAAGAGATTGACAAGACATAACTCGTAACCCCATGGTATGTTTGGGTGTGCAAGCTTATTTAAAACCTTTGAACTAGTTTGCAACAAGACAGTCATCTTACTTAGTACATGTTTAAGAATGGGTGCAAGCAAACGACAAATACAGCTGTTTGAAAATTCAAAATTTATAATACCTTGGACATAGCAATCAGAGATACACCGCTAGCAACAAGAAAGGTGCAAATTTATTCTGTTAATGTGTACTTGATGCCATACGACCAACATTACTGACATGCAAACCAGTCCTTGATTAGTCATTTACTATATCAGAGAAGCTATTTCTGGATTAGATTGTGTAAGCTTTTTTGGATCAACGTTTCGGATCACACTCCGTGATCCATCATCAAGATAGAGAGCTCAAGGAGATGAAAATGGTTTGTTACTAATTTCATAAAGAATTTAGGGCTTTATCCTGAAAGAGGAGACATAAGTGGATGTTGTTTGCATGCATGGCATACAGGTGGAACACTGTTGGCAGGAGAACATGACATACAGGTGGATCCAGCCACCTGTATTGAGACTTGCCTTTTTTAGCCGTAGTATGATGTCCCATGATCTCATCCAGTAGTTTTGGGATAGGTGTAAACAAACAAGAAATGCAGAATTTCAAGGGCTTTTCTCTCTCACAGAGAGATTTCACTTCTGTCATGTAATGAACATAGTGAGAGGAACACCTTTTCATAATGCTATCTTGAGTGGAATTTGTGTATCCGTCCAAGAAGAGATTGACAAGACATAACCACATAACCCATGGTGCATTTGGGTTTGTAAGCTTATTTACAATCTTTGAACTGAAAGACTTACTATAGATATTCTGTAATTATAGCAAAAAAATCTAAGCAAATTGTGAAGAACCTTGAGCTGTCAATTCAAGGGCTTTATGGTCCTGTTTGGGGTCTGTCTAAAGCAAAAGACTCCCTTTTCAGCTATCCCAAATGGTTTCAATCCCTTTCCCCAGGCAAAGCTTTGATTTTGTCTACATACATACAGATTCTCAGGCTTCCATCTCTGTTAATAGCTATGGCATGAACTGATCGAAGCGTGTTTTCTATTCTACATTTTATGGTATTTATTGTTTGCACAGAAAGAGGCATAGGTTGAGTCCAAGTATAACCCTTAAGCAGAGTCATCAAGGAATTGTTAAGAGCATAGTTCACAGACTTGGACTCAGAGAGTACTTGGCAAGCCAAAAATTTCTGACTTGGCAAAAATTTGACAAATTTGAAAATCTTAAATTTTTGAAAATAATAGCCACAAAATGTATCAAATGAATTTGTTGGGGGTCTGGGGGCAACACCCCCTGCAGGGTCAAGGTGCTTTTTAAGATAAAAAATGGCGTCTTTAGAAAGTTTTTCGGTGCAATTTTTTGGAGTGGCAAGTGAAACAGTTCAACATGCCGAAAAACTCAGCAATTTTTTTGTAAAGCTTTTCATCCGTAAACACACAAGTAAAACCTGCAAATACCTGCCCGATGGAAAATCAAATGAGTATACGGCGAGTTTGTGAAATGGTTAAGAGTTCTTGTCCTTTAAGGTCATTCAGGGACTCCAGCTGCAGTGCAGCCCTTGTATTTTGAATATGTTTAGTTGTTAAACCTTTTGAAGTCAATAATAATAAATTCCATTGTACTAAACATAGCACATCATGAATAAACATTGTCAACTACTATATCAAGTATAGGAACCAGCACTAATTATTGGGTCCTCTCTCATCTATGTAAATTCATTTTCAGAGGTAAAATAGTCTTGTAGGATTAGGCCTTGCAACTCATTTTGTGTTTCAAATGAGTTCTGATTAGATGCATGATGGTGTGCATTATAGAGCCTATGTGAACGACAACAGTTCCAATGCTGAAGCAGTGGAGATTACGGAAAGTGGACGAACAGATGAGGCAGTTGCAGAATTGAGTGTAGAAGAGATCTTCGAGTGCAAGAAGGTGCCTTCATGGCGGGAGCAAATGACTTTAAGAGGATTCTTTGTGGCCTTGCTGATAGGAATTATGTTCAGCATCATAGTTATGAAGCTCAATCTCACCACTGGAATGGTTCCTACAATGAATGTTTCAGCTGGGCTATTGGCATTTGTTGTCATGAGGGCATTGACTAAAATAATGGAGAAAATTGGGCTATCCAAAACTCCTTTTACCAGACAGGAAAACACTGTCATCCAGACCTGCATTGTTGCTTGTTATAGCACGGCATATGGTGGTATGCATTTTTCATCAATAGTTTGGAAATATTGCGTGTTTCTTTCTTTTGCTTATGTAGTGACTAAAATTTACAATTATGGGAACACAGTACTGATTTTTTGTATATGGTAATTAGGAGGATTTGGATCGTATTTGCTGGGGATGAATAGAAAGACGTATGAACATGCAGGAAGCGATACAGAAGGAAACACCCCAGATACTGTTAAGGAGCCTGCTATTGGCTGGATGATTGGGTTCCTTTTTGTAGTTACATTCATTGGGATTTTGGCTTTAGTGCCTCTAAGGAAGGTATGAATGTTGGCCATGAAGTAGACTAATCCAGTTTTATGAATGTTGATTTTAAATTTAAAGTAAACAAATCCTGTTTTAACTTCAAATGGATCATGTTTGTGGAATACTTGTGCAAGTCATTGGTTGACTGTGTTTTGTTTGGATAACTAATTTGATTACAGGTACTAATCATTGACCATAAGCTAACTTATCCCAGTGGTACAGCAACAGCTGTCCTCATCAATGGTTTCCACACACCACATGGTGATAAATTAGCCAGGTAAGAAATTTTGATGAATAATGGCTATATTACTTTTTATAAACTAAAAAGAGAATAATACACTGACAAGTAGGAGGGATTTTCCGCAGTGTGTCAATGGATGAATTAAAGGGGCTCTATAATGAATGGTTCAGAAGGCACAACTCTCAGCAAGGTTTTGCAACTGTGGTAGCAAGTCAAGTGGCTTGATCTTGAGGGAAACTCCGTTGTTAAGCGTGCTTAAATTATAGTAGTACTAGGATGGGTGACCTCCCATGACCATTCATTCTCATAAGAGATGGGGTTGTATGAACGGGTACTTATGAAATATGGGTCAACGAGTTTGACTCAAAAACTATGCAATTGAATCCTGATATAAATATCGTGAGAGTCATGCACTATTCACAGAAAAAAGGAGTGGGTGGTCGAGGGAATGCCCTCAAAATCTAAGTGGGATAAGAATTTAAAATTAGTGCCACAGGAATACATGGATACCGTTGGAAGAGATACAACAATTGTTATGCTATTGATTTTTTATTTAATAACAAAGTGTGGGCTGTTTACTTGTTTTATTTTCACATCCAAAGTCCCAAACGGAGAACAACTTTCCCCATTTTAACTTTTTACATTAAGACGATGTAGCTGGTAGCCTGAGAAATTAAGATTGAACTACATATTCCTCGTCCCAATATTCAAAAGATAGGCATGCCAATTGCAGGAAGCAGGTAATGTACTTTGGAAAGTATTTCACTTTGAGCTTCCTCTGGGGATTCTTCCAATGGTTCTTCAGTGCTGGACAAAATTGCAGTTTTCGAAGTTTACCTGTTTTTGGATTGAAAGCTTGGAAGCAAAGGTAAATCCATTAGTAACCTCTTCTCTTTCATCTTCTCCAACTCAGGTTTTTACACTGATATCTGTTTTCTGTGGCAGTTTCTACTTTGATTTTAGTATGACATATGTGGGAGCAGGGATGATCTGCCCACACATCGTCAATATCTCTCTGCTTATCGGAGCTGTTGCTTCATGGGGAATTATGTGGCCTCTGATCAGAAACCAAAAAGGAAATTGGTACCCTGAAAATCTTTCTGAAAGCAGCATGAAAAGCCTCAATGGTTACAAGGTATACATAATTGTCCCTTAATATTTTTGTTGAAGATTTAAAGTGCCCACACATTGCTTATTGTTTGGATTTTTAGTTATTTGGCCAACTAAAGATTCAAATAACAAATAACGAGCCAGAATGTTTAAATTCATGCCATATATATACAAAATTCAGATAACAAACAACATATCCACTGTTTCACATCACATATGTTCAGGTCTTTGTGTGCATTGTGCTCATTCTAGATTCACATTACATATGTTCAGGTATTTGTGTGCATTGCGCTCATTCTAGGAGACGGCCTCTACAACTTCATGAAGATTATTTGCATCACACTCAGTACCATTTATATACAACAGAGGAAAAGGATAGAGATTGTAGCAGATAGCAACACCTGTGAGTTTATGTTATTTTTTTCTTTATTAAAAAATCAATCCTTAGATAAACATTAATGACAACATTTCAGTGGTTTAGGTACTTCTGGTTTCCCTGCACATCATGACATGACGTTTTATTCATTTTTAATGCGACTTGGTCTAGTTTCAGATGCTGAGAATCAGCTTACATATGACGAGAAGAGGCGTACAGATATGTTCATGAAAGATTCAATACCCTTGTGGATTGCTCTATCTGGCTACATAGTCCTGGCGTCCATATCCATTGCAGTGATTCCTCATATGTTTCCTAATATGAAATGGTACTATGTATTTATTGCCTACTTGTTTGCTCCCATTCTGGCATTCTCCAATGCATATGGAGCAGGCCTGACGGATCAGAACTTAGCATACAATTATGGCAAGGTTGCACTCTTCATATTCGCAGCCTGGGCAGGGAAAGAGCATGGAGGTGTTCTTGTGGGTTTAGCTGCCTGTGGAATCATCAAATCTATTCTCTCTACTGCTTCAGATCTAATGCACGACCTCAAAACAGGATATCTCACACTTTCCTCTCCAAGATCCATGTTTGCAAGCCAATTGATTGGAACTGTAATGGGCTGCTTTGTTGGCCCACTAAGCTTCTGGCTCTTCTACAACGCTTTCGATGTGGGGAATCCTGAGGGGGATTACAAAGCCCCCTATGCTCTCATATACAGAAACATGGCCATTTTTGGGGTAGAAGGATTCTCTGCGCTTCCAAAGCATTGTTTAGATATCTGCTATGTTGCTTTTGCTTTGGCATTTGTGATTAATGCTGTTAGAGATCATGTGTTGCCAAAGAAATTTGCTCCGTACGTTCCTCTGCCAATGGCTATGGCTGTTCCATTCCTTGTGGGGGCTTACTTCGCCATTGATATGTGTGTGGGAACAATGATTGTGTATGGATGGCAAAGGCTCAATCCTAGAAAGGCAGATATGCTTGTGCCTGCAGTGGCATCCGGTCTTATATGTGGTGATGGCCTTTGGCTTTTCCCTTCCTCTATTTTAGCCCTAATCAAAGTCAAGCCTCCCATTTGTATGAAATTCTTGTCCTGGCAAGGTGGCTACTAGGTTTATATGATAGTTGGCAGCAGGACTTGTTTTATGAGAAGATTGACGACTTACCATTGAACCAATATGATTGTGCAAGCAATGTAGTTGATGTAGGGAAATTTAGCTAACTAATTTCTGATACATCATGAATTCCATTGCACGATGTAAAACATGGTTCTTAAATCCGGTGTTGGCATTAGTACTCCTATTATTGAGGTGCAGTTGTAAGTTTGTTCTAAAAGCTATTAGGTTTATAACTAAGATATCCTTACTCTTTGAGGAGAGGTGTAGGGACTTAGTTTTTTAAAACATTTATGATTTGTTAGTGAACTGATAAAATTATGTTATATATTTTATTTCTTGAAAAGATTTATGGTTTATTATCGAATTGATAAGATTATGTTATAAGATTTAGTTTTTAAGAAATTTATGATTTACCATTGAATTATAAAATTGTGTCACCAAAACAAAATTTAGTTGATGGAGGGAAAATTAGTTAAGCTAGTTTCAGTTCATCATGAATGTGCATCACATTGTAGGCTATAGATTTTAAAATTAGTGTTATAGATTAAATGGATGTAGATGGAAGAGCTTGAACAATCGGCATTTTATTCTTTGTTTATTTAATAAAGGAATGTGGTGGACTATTTACTTGTAATTTTTTATTTTGATATCAAAAGTTCTAAACAAAAAGCAACTCATTTCATTAGTTTATATATTTTTGTATTAGATTATGTAATTTTTTCTTTATCAATGTTTTCAATGACTCTCCATGATTTATTATGAAGATAATATTTTTGTTCTCTTGTTTTCTCATTCTTATGATAAATCATGGAGTGTGACCTAGAACATTAATGAAGAAAATGATTTACATAATCTAATCTAGAAATATACAAGTTAATGTTTTAGACTTTGAAATTTTTATGTCATTCCTCATTAACTTGTATATTTTTGGATTAGATTATATAAACTTTTTTTCTTTATCAACATTTCCAATCACACTCCATTATTTATAATTAGGACTCTCTTGCTATCTCATCTAATGATAGATCATAGAGTGTAACCTGAAACATTAATAAAGAAAAAAGTTTACATAATTTAATCCAAAAATATACAAGCTAATGTTATAGGTTATGAAAATCTTATGTCATTCTCCATTAGTTTGTATATTATTTGATTAGATTATGTAAACATTTTTCTTTATCAACATTTCCAATCACACTCTATGATCTATCATTAGGATGATATTTATTTTCTCTTGCTATTGCATCCTAATGATAGATTATAGAGAGTGACTTGAACCATTAATAAATGAGAATTTTTATATAATCGAATTGAAAAATATACAAGCTAATGTAGTAAATTGCGAAATTTTTATATGTCATTCTCCATTAGCTTGTATATTTTTTAATTAGATTATGTAAGCTCTTTCTTTATCAAACTTTCAGACCACACTCTATGATGCATCATATGAATGATATTTTTGTTCCCTTATTATTTCATCATGATGACAGATCATGAAATGTCACCCATATTTACATAATCTAACCCAAAAATATAGATTGTAATATTTTAAGTCAATTAACTTCACATATTTTACATTAAGCCAACAAAGCTGGTAGCCTAAGAAATTTAAAATTGACCTACATTTTCCTTGTCCCAATGTTCAATATATAGGCATTCCAATTATAGGAAGTAGATTAAGTACTTTGGAATTTTGGAATGGTTCTTTAGTCCTAGACAAGATTGTAGTTTTGTAAGTTTCCTAGTTTTTGGATTACAAGCTTGGAGGCAAAGGTAAATCCACTAGTAAGCTCTTCTTTTTCATCATCTCCAACTCTAGCTTTTACACTTATTTGTATTCCATGGTAGTTTCTACTTCGAATTCAGTATGACATTTGTGTGAGCAGGGATGATCTGCCCACACATCATCAATATCTCTTTGCTTATCAGAGTTGTTGCTTCCTGGGGAATTATGTGGCCTCTAATCAGGGACTAGAAAGGAAACTAGTACCTTGAAAGTCTTTTTGAAAGTAGCATGAAAAGCCCCAATGGTTACAAGGTATACATGATTGTCACCTCAATATTTTTATTGAAGTAAAGGTTAAAATGCCTTTAATATATATGTACAAAATTTGAATAACAAACAACATATCCATCATTTAAAGTCACATTACATATGTTTAGGTGTTTGTGTACACTGCTCTCATTCTTGGAGACGACCTCTACAATTTCATGAAGATCATGTACATCACACACCCAGTACCATTTATATATAGTGGAGGAAAAGGATAAAGATCATAGAAAATAGCAACACTTATGAGTTTATGTAAAACAAAATCTATATTTTTTAATTTTTTATATAAATCCTTAGATAAATATTAAAGACAATGTTTTAGTGGTTTATGGTTTTTTGTTCTTTTACTTGTTTCAGTGGCTCATCTTAAATCACATTAATAGGTGGACCCTTCAAAAGAAACAAGTGTGATATCAAATAAGCCACCCAAACAAGTCAAAGCATAGAATGTGTTGTTTAAATCTAATTGTGTATCATGACATGATGTTTATTCATTTTTATGTGACTTGTCTATTTCCAGATGTTGAGAATCAATTAACCTATGACAAGAAGCACACATAAATGTTCATGAAAGAGTCAATACCCTTTTGGGTTTCTATATCTGATTAGATAGTCCTAGTGGTCATATCCTTTGTAGTGGTTCCTCGTGTGTTTCCTAATATGAAATGAATCTATGTATTTATTGCTTACTTATTTATTTCCATTTTGGCATTCTCCAATACATATGGAGCAGGCCTAATGGATCATAACTTAGCATACAATTATGACAAGGTTGCACTCTTCATATTTGTAGAGCTGGGGCAAGGAAATAACATGAAGGTTGTATTGCATACAAATGACATAAATGAAACATGCAAAAAATCTGGCCTATTCAAACCAAATACATGAAAACCTCAAAAAAATCAAATGTGATGTGTTGATAGCTTAGATGTGGTTGCTCATGATTTCAACAACATGATGGTATGATCAAGATGATTCAATAGAAAATTGGGCAACATAATCTAGTATAATAATGTAAGATTCCCTAAATGGGATTAGAGGCCTCTAATTTATAGAATTCCCAAGAAGGAATTCAAGGGCCAAGACAAATTGGTTAATGGATCACTAGGATTGAATGAGGATTAGGGTTTGGATCAAATTTGTAGTCATGTGATAAAACATGAGGGATAAGGGATATGTTTAGGATTTGATTAGAGAAATATCCTTATGTGAATGGTTGAGATTTGGAGATGTAGTATGAAATGGAGGGCTAAGATGAAAAGTTAGTTTGACTTTTGCATCCCATCACATGTGAAAAGATAAAAGTGGGAGGGATACTTGTCACATGATGAAAAGTTTAGATTGTGATCCATGTGAATGGAATCAATGTCTAGGATTAAATGGACAAGGATTGAGGGATAAAGCGGAATTAAATAATGGAGGAAAAGGGTAATGGGGATTAATTAGCCTAAATTAATTAATTAATTAGAAATTGATTTAGTTGGAGGATTTTAGGGACAAGGTTAGACTTAATTAAATAAATTTTAATTAAGGTGGAGGATAAGGGTAAAGGATAAATTAAGTAATATCTAATAATATTTATTTAATTAAATAGGGAATAAAGGTGAAGGATAAAATCATTTTTTTAATAAAAAGAGGGGTAAATTTTTTTATTAATCAACAAGAGAAGTATAGAGCAATAAGTAGAGGAAATCCTGAAAGGGCCAAGAATCAACAAATAAGAGATCAAGAAGTGTTAATGCAGCATATCACATCCTCAATAACCCAACCCTCCAAATCCTGGGCAAGGTCCCCTGGTAAACTATCCCAATTATCCACAAACCAAGTCCCATTCTTCTCAGAAGCTCATTTAGCCAACCCATCAACTACCTTATTCCATTCTCGAGGGATATGGGAGAAGGTGACAAAATACAGTAAATCTCCAAGGCTAGTAATTTGTTTGGCCACCACCGCAAATTGCCAGCTAACATCATCAAAGTGTCGTCTGTTTATCAAGTTTTCCACCACCTGAGAATCAGACTCACAAATAATCTGTTTCTAGCCAAGAGCATATGCCCTCTTCAAGGCCAAAAGAATTGCCAAGGCCTCCATGAGGTTATTAGAGAGCTACCCCTTATACTTTGAGAAGAAGAACACAACCACCCTAAAACTATCTCTGCCCACCCCACCAACACCAGCGTGCCCATGATTACCTCTTGTAGACCCATCAGTGTTGATCTTCAAGACCCCAATGGGAGGAAGCATCCAATGCCCTCCCCTAAAGATCTTCCCTCTAGAGCACCTGCCCGCCCAACCTTGGGCCTTCCAGTGCTACCAATAGAAATCCCCATATTACGAATTACTCTAGTATCCCCAAGGTCCACCGGTACTGACAAATCACATTTAGCATGCAAAATCTCTTGCAAAGCCCCAAGAATGCGAACCCAAACTTGGCCCACCAGTAACTTCCTGTCTAGAAAGATCCTTCAGTTGCACTCCAACCAAATCTACCAAATAATTAAACTAGGACCAATAGGTCAAGTTGTGTGCAAAAATGAAGTCTTCGACGGAATAGGCCCAATATTCTGCTAGAGCTCACCAAGAGAAGAAGGATGCCTGCACTATAGATTCCATGCCCCCCACCAAAAATGCCAAATAGTCCTAACAAAGGGGCATTGAAAGAAAATATGAGAAACAGTCTCAACATCTTTGAGACAAAGGAAACATAATGAGGGACCTTGGAAACCCTGCTTCCAGAGGTTGTCCCAAGTCAAACACCTGCCATACACCACTAGCCAAGAGAAAAAATTGCATTTTGGCCAAGCAAATTTATTAAAAACATTTTTCCACCAAGGAACCTCAGTACTACCAAAAGCTTGTTTGTCCAAAGCATGATACCCTGAAGCAACAAAGTACTTCCCTTTAGGATCTGGACCCTGGAAGCCAACACATCCCTTTCTGGAAGAGAATATCACACTCTATCAACTAAAATGGAGGACAACTCTCTCCTATCCTCTAAAGATCCACCCATGGGCCACTCCTGCATATCCTTCCACTGATAAACAATAGTCTGCCCCGTCGCCTGAGGGACTTTGAAATCCATCACTCTGCTCCAACCAACCTGAACAAAAATCCTACATAAATTCCCCAAGTGAGGATGTGAGGAGAGGATAGGCGAGAATCCATCCCAAGAGTCATGCCAAAAGAGAGCATCAAAACCTCTGTTGCAGATCCAGAACAAGCCTTGTTTAACTAGCGGAGCTCCCCTCTTGAGAGTTTCCCAGATCATAGAGCCTTTCCCCAAAAGACTAAAGCGAGGAACCTCAGCACCATCCACCTCCCCAAGATACTTGAAGGTAAGGATCTTAGCCCAAGTCTGATGTTGGTGTGAACACCACCTCCAATACAACTTAGGAGCCAAAATTTTCCCATTCCAATCCGCTCTACGCAATCCCAAACCACCATCCTGCTTCGAACGACAGACAACTTCCCACTTAATTAAACTCCACTTCATCGAGAGGAGATTACCCGACCAAAAAAACTTCCTACAAAGCCCTTCAAAATCCTTGATGAAGCTTGAGGGAGCAGTCATCACAAAACATCTATATATAGGTAGAGCCTACTCTACATACTTCAACATAGTGATTCTGCCAGCTGTAGATAACCATCTAGAGGTCCAATGACAAACCAGTCCTTGGAATTTATCAATCACCTCCTACCAAAAATGCCTGGGGGGTGGGCGCACATCCAGGGGAATACCCAGATAGGTAAAGGGAAGCTTCCCCACCTAAAACCTTAAGATCTTGACAACACGTTGTTGTGATATAGGGGGATTCGCTACTCATGAGTTCTCTCCGTTCAGAGAACCTCATGGGGCGAACTGCCCTATATTACCTCAATGGAAGACCAGTGAGAGTTTCAGAATCCGAAAGAGCAGGTCACAGAGATTCTTTGGACAAACTGTAAAGCTCTCGGCCAAAGGACATCAGCACAGAAAGCAAACGACAGTGCAACACACTGGCGTCTCGTAGGGACCAAAGAGCGAGAATGTCTCAGAAAATGCCTAAGCAACAACTAGCAATCCAATTACTGAGAATTGACAAAGTGTAGGAAAATGACAGAATGTGATAATGTGGTAGAAATGAGATTAAATAAAGAGTAAATGATAAAGGTAAGGGGAAGAAATGAAAGGAATACTTATGACCGTGTGAGTGATGAAGCTTCTAGCTCATGAGCATCTTCAGTACCTGCAAACAAGAGTGAGAGAGAAATGGTTGGGGCTATATAGGGGCATGCCTTAGTCAGACCTCATTTTGGTGTTCCCACCTCCACGGACAACCAAATAGATAGAGAGAAGCAACAATCAAGTAGAGAACACTTAAAGCACTACGAAACAGTGTTATGCTACTCAACCAAGTAATAAAGGAGAGAAGTGAAAGCTTACCACCTCCACCAAGAGTGCTCAAGGCTAATGGGGGAGAAAATGAGAGGAACTCAAGCCTCTACTGCAATGGTGTCTTGTTCCACACTTGCTCTACTGACATGGTGGAGTGTTGATGTTGCTGCTATGAAGTGTAGTGTTTGGAGAGAGATTGTGAAGCTTGTGTATGAATTCCAAAAGTGGTGAAGAGATCTTCCCACCCCCAAATGCAAGTTCAAGGACTTAATATAAATGAATGAGGAAGAAAATGACCATATTCGGGTTGGTCGGCCGAGGAGGGCGTTACAAATTGACCCCCAATGGGAAGTGTAACACCTCTGCAGGCTCCAGATGTGAGAATTTGTCAGGGACGTAAGCACGTCGTGTGGGTGTCCCCGATAGAAATGCCTCCACCGATGCTCAAAACAGGCACCAAGTGTGATTCAAGTAGCATGCTTAGGTGGAATTAAGCCTCCGAACTTGGTTTTCTAAGGTGGACAAAGCCAAAAAAGGGAATTGCACATAGGGTGCAAATTCACTTTTATACATTTTGCCCCCACTTTAGCGAGCACTAACACTGATGAGTGCTCGGTAAAGTAGATCAAGAAAGAGTAGAGTTAGAAACGTATACCTGAACCATCGAGGAACTAGACCGCGATCTGGTGAACTCAAGAGTGCAGGGTAAAAAGGGGACTTCATAGTTCCACAAAACTATGAAACTGAAGAAAGAGCATATACTCAAGATGAAGAAGATGTAGATCTTCAATCCGGTATATACAAGAGATAAGAGAGAGATGAACAAAGCGTGTGGTGAAAGAAAAACCTGCTTAGGAGTAGAACCCGCACCAAAAAAGAGGTGATAAAAGAAAACCCTGCTCAAGGAGGAGAACCCATATCACCAAAAAGCACATGGTGAAAGCAAAACCCTCTCAGGAGTAGAACACGCACCACAAAAGAGGTGATCAAAGCAAACCTCACTCAAGGAGGAGAACCTGTATCACCAAATAAGTATGAAAGCGCCTTACAGACCCCTAGACCTACAAGGAGGCATCCCCCAAGATCTCTCACATGGAAGAAGCTGAGAAAGTGCCTTATAGACCTGTAGACCTAGAAGGAAGGTATCCTTTAAGAACTCTCACATGAAGGAAACCCCAAGGAAGCAGACTCCGCAGAGTCGAGAAGCAACGACATGTCTACCCATAGATAGAACATGTCAAAAGCGGCGACATGTCTACCCGCAGATAGAGTGTGCCTAAAGTGGTGACATGTCTACCCACAAATAGAGCGTGTCTAAAGCGGCGACATATCTACCCATAGATAGAGCGTGTCTAAAGCGGCGACATGTCTACTCGCAGATAGAGCATGTCAAAAGTGGTGACACCTCTACTCGCAGATAGAGCGTGTCAAAAGCGGCAACACCTCTACCCGTAGATAGAGTGTGTCTGAAGTAGCCGGTCACGCAGACTGTAAAACTTTCAAAGGGGTCCCTCGGGAACCCAGTGTGAAAAAAGAGGGGTTCACTCAAGGGACACGTTGTTTGAAAAGTGAGGTCTAGTCAGGTTGCCCCCAAGCTAGATGACATAGAATTTGTTTGAAATAAAAGCTTTCAAAGAGGTCCCTCGGGAACCCTTGAAAAGAGAAAAGGGGTCCACTCAAGGGATGCTTCATTTGAAAGATATAGAGAAGAGAGGGGCCCTTAAGAAGGACCCGCATCTCCGAGATGAGTTATCACTGCCCCCAACATATAGGGGAGGAGAACTATGCAAAATACTTAGAACAGGATAGAGGTAAACCTCGATATCACTTGTCATGCAAAGTAAAGGCAGGTGCATATCTCAAACGGGAGTTTGATGGCACTTGAATCATGAAGTTGTTGTATTTTGTCCTTCAAGGCCTTACATTCGCTAGTGGAATGGCCAAGCACTCAATGGTATGCGCAAAATGGATGTTTTGATTTATCATGTTCATGGAGTTTCTTGCGTGTAGGAGAAAGAAGAGTGATGAAGCGGGCTTTTAGAAGCCGCAAAAAGATACACTCTTGCTTAGATAAAGGATGAGGAGCAAGAAGCAACCCTTTCTCTTGTGGAGAAAGGTTTGAATTCTCACAAGAAGAAGAAGAAGGTATGAAGATAGAAGACAAAGAAGGAGGATCTCTGTAGAGAGTGGTTTTTCTGGAAAGGGGGATCATACTCTTCTATAGGATCGCCATCATCCTTCTTGATAGGTCTACCAACATTAACCTCCTTAACATAAGCGTGATCGTCTTCCTTAGAAGGAGGATCAACACCAAGAACATTACAATTTGCATTCACCTTACCCTATGATACAGAAGAGTAAGCATGTTCGAGAGCGGGCGTGGATGATGTTATTGGAAGGTCTAAGTGGATTGGGTCGAATTTATACTCTTGAATGAAGGAATTAGTAAAGTATAGAGAACCCCAATCATCACCAAGACACACATTCTTTTGAGAAGAGGTAGAAGGAGCACACTTAGGGCTCCTTGTTTCAGAAGGATCTTCTTTAGGGACATTTATTTCGAGAGTATCCTTTGTAGTAGATACTGTTGGGGTAAACATCGACACATTAGAAGATACTAAAGGAATAAGAGTAGGCACAACTGAAGCTCGACCAACAACTGCCATCTCACATAAGTGCATGGCATCGGGGTCAACCTTCACTGTGACTACTTTATTGTTACAAATGAACTTAATACATTTATGTAAGGTAGATGGGACTGCAGCCATAGCATGAATCCACAGTCTACCAAGAAGAAGGTTGTAAGGTAGCTTTTCTACCATGACATATACAAGGGTAGGTACGATAATGGGTCCAAGCTGCAAAGGTAATACTATCGTACCTAGAGCTTGTCACAAAACATTATCAAACACACAAATAACAACAAAAGAAGCATTAATATAGGATGAGTTAATATTAATCTTAGGCAATAGATCAATGCTACATACATTGAGCGTTGAACTAGCATCAACGAGAGTACGTATAATAACAATTTTATTAATATTAACTATAATCAATAGAGGATTTGCTTGATTTTGTACTTACAGAGGTGGGAGTTCCTACAGATAGAATGTAATATTCGGCGAATCCGCACAAACATACGCCATCAACGCATTAGCATCCGTCGACCTAGTGGAAGAAGGCAAGAGGATCTTTTGCAAGGCTTCCTGAAGCATACCTTGATAAATCGGAGCAGATTGAAGCAAGTCCCACAGTGAGATCTTAGCTAGAGTAACCCGAGGTTGCTCAGCAAGATTGTAATCACTAGGCACTTTAGTCCTAGGTTTAGGAGCTTGAAGAAGACTTGGTTGTTTATTCATACTATTCTCATAGGTATGGGCTACCGTTCTATAAGAGGGGGCCATAGGAATAGTAGGAGAGTTACTATTAAATGGAACACCATCAATAGAACAAACCCTTTTAGGAGAAGGACTAGCTGGAGTCACGTAAATAACCGGTCTCTTAGGCCTTTGAGGGGTAGGAGAGACATAAATTACATTTATTGAATCATCACAATTAGTAGAACAATTAGCTAAATACATATTCTCAACATCAATCCAAACAGGATCAAATGTGGAATAACTATTTGAAGAAACATTCTGAACATCAATCCAGGGAGAATTAGATGTGGAAGGAGGTTCATCATTTGCTAATGCATCTTCTCTAGAAGAGGGTGCATTAGAAAAAAGATGAGATTCATCATTCACCAATGCAATGTCTCTAGAAGAGAGTGCATTGGAATGGAGAGGAGATTCATCATTCACAAATGCATCATCTCTAGAAGAGAGTGCATTGGAATGAGTAGAAGGTAGAGTAATATTAAGAAAGGTATCAATGATTTCATCTTCGTGCAACCAAACATCCTCTAAAGTAAGAGGACTTTCACGAGAAGGATCAAAGATACCAAGTGACATGGGTAAAGCCAAGTCACCATCACATGCATTAAATGGGATATCATTAACATTTTGAACAAAGTTAGAGTAGACATCCAAATTTGAACACTTAATTTATCCAAATTTATCACTTTTCATCTAAACATCCTCTTATCTTAGTTAATTAAATAATATTACTATTATTTAATTAATATCTTTAATTCTGCCAAATCCCTAAGGTATTTAATTAATAATTAAATACATTACCCTCTTTTAATCCTCCTTTCATCAAAAAAATTAAATAAATATTACATTTATTTAATTCCTCACGTGTCATTTTCATCTAATCCTAATCCATTTCCTAATCTCTTCATTAAGGATGTGCACATGCCTAATCCTTGATTAGAATGTGTCACATCCTCCAACTTTTGCAAGTTGGCTTTTAATCCTAATTAGCCCCTAATTATCCTCTAACTACTAATTACTAAGCCTAATCATTCTCCAAGGAATTTTTAATTCCTTTTTATTCTTCCTAGATTCCTTCTTTTATATGTGAATTTTTAATTCACATTCCATCCTTCCAAGGACTTTCTATGTGACCAACCTTGGACTTGTCACAATCTCCACATGTGACCAAGTCCCACCTTTTTGGAGCCCACCTTTTACCCTCTAGATTATCCTATGAATGTGAATTTTTAATTCACATTTATATCCCCAACCACCTTTCCTTTTCCCATGTAGATTTTTGAGGAATTCCAAAATTCCTCAAATGTCCCTTTCACTCCCACTTGGGGACAAGAAATCCCTTTTTGTGGAAATCTCCTCACTCCCCAAGGTGCATGTCCTTTTCCACCTCATGTACCTTCTTGACAACTCATCTCCACCTCACATTCCCTTGTCCACTTCACCCTCCACATGTCAAGATGTGAGGGCTTGTGGGTTCTCAACCCACCATAGCCCTTCATCTTGACCTTGATGGAGCAATCTTGACCCTTGAATTCTCTAGAGAATTTAAATTCTCCTATAAATACCCCCTCCTCAAGGGCATTTCCAACACTTCTTCATTGGAGCAACCTTATGCTGCCCATTTTCATTTCCAACACTTTACATTTTGATAACTACATGCTGTCCATTTGAATCCTCAAGCCTTTTCAATCATTCAACCATCTTTGTTCATCATTTTTCATATTGAAGCTTGCATTTTAGTCATTCAAACAATCATCTAAGGAGCACACAACCAATCCAAGCAAGGGCCAATCAAAGAGGTATCAACAACAAGGGAGGTAAAAATATTTGTGTTTCATTTTATTTGCATTCCTTTTCGTTGAACCACTCTTTTGGCTAATCTTGAGGTGTCCTTGGTATTTTGTTATTCATGTTTCTTAGTTGTTTTGCACTTTTAGAGCGGTAAAGAATTCCAAGGTATACATTTCTGGCACGCCCGGTGGGACCCACACACGGGTCTTGCATTTAATGTTTCTTTGAGTTAAGATTTTGCAAGAAAAGCTCATAGAGTTGCGGTAGCGCCCTCACAGAGTTGCGGTAGCGCCCTCACAGAGTTGCGGTAGCGCCCCCACAGAGTTGCGGTAGCGCCCTCACAGAGTTGCGGCAGCGCCCTTTACAGAGTTGCGGCAGCGCCCTTAACAGCACAGTTTGGAGGGTAAAATGTACGTTTTGGCTTCGTTTTTGCTCTAGTTTTTTTCTATATTCACGTGATAACTCTCTAACGTTGTGGTGGCAAGGATATTGCTATTTTTCACTAACGTTTTTGCAGCATATTGTGGCAAAATTTGACCAAAGGCGAAAAAGAAAGAGGACAACTAACATTTATTTGCAGGGGCATCTACATAATCAGACTTTCAAAAATTATCTTTGCTGCTCTCAAATATAGTCTAATTAGGGGGATTAAATCTCATTGTTTCGTCGTGGTTGTTTTTTGTGTTACCCAAGGGGCATTGATTTGTTTTCACTTTCCCTTGCATTTCGGTGAGCCCGGGGAGTAGCTCTGAAACAATTGGTGTCTTCTTTTTAGTGGGACCTCGCTGGGGATTTCATCACCCCAAGGACGATTCCAACCACGCGGTACCGACGGGTATATAAAGGGGAGAACAAAGTTGTACCCCAATCCAATTGCGCCGTAATAGGCGGAGGCCAAAGCTAGAGTGATACCTAGATAGAGTTGGTCCGAGCCTTCAAGATCTCGCCGTCTCCCGACTCACGCTTGTGACGGACTGGTGTTCACGGTTGTGCCTCACGTACCGAGAGTATATCGAGGACTCCCTAGAAGCCTTGTACATCCTAGATTAAGACTTTCCTTGCCATACCCGTAATATTAATCATAGGATTGTGCTTGCTTGAGGTGTTATCTCATGAAAAATCTGTCAAATTTTTGATACTTTTGACTTGTTTCATCATTTTGTGTCCTTGCTATAGCCTTTGCCATCAAAAACCAAGCTTTGTCCCCGCAGAAATGCGGCAGTGCCCTACGCAGAAATGCGGTAGCGCCCCTGCAGAAATGCGGTGGCGCCCCTGATTTATCGCAGAAATGTGATGGCGCCCCTGATTTACTGCAGAAACGTGGTAGCGCCCCTGATTTACTGCAGAAAGCTGTCTACGCCCCTGACTTTGCTGTAAACGCCCTGATTTTGCTAAAAATGCCCTTGATTTTGCTGTAAACGCCATGATTTTGGCTGGAAACGCCCCTGATATTGCTGGAAATGCCCCTGATTTGCTGCAAAAAGCTGTCTATGCCCCTGATTTTACTGCAGAATGTTGACTACGCCCCCTAACTTCCTGGGGCTGTTATTTACAAACCGTACGTCGAATCAACTTCGTTCAAAAACAAAAGTTGCTTAATTTTTCAAGATCTATCCAGTGGTACCTTCCATTTCCTCTTATCAAGAATTTGACCATCCCAGGGCGGCCACGCCCCGCATTGCAGCGTGGACATGCCCCTAACTTCTCGGGGCTGTCATTTACAAACCGTACGTCGAATCAACTTTGTTCAAAAACCAAAATTGCTTAATTTTTTGAGCTCTATCTAGTGGTACCTTTTATTTCTTCCTATCTAATCAAACCAATCCATTCCTTTGATCATCTAATCAATCCAAGCACACCAATCCGATCAAGTTCATCTAATCACAATTATCCAATCAACATCATCTAATCATTTGGTCCTATCCAATCAAACTGATCTAGTACTTTAATCAAATTCATCAAATCATCTACCCGATCCAATCATCTGTCTACCAAATCCCATCAAAATCAAAAGCAATCCCATCCAATCATCCTAATCTGAGCTTTTGTCCAATCCTGATCTGAGCTGGACCAAAATCCCGATTTGAGCTTTAATCCGTTCCCATCCAAAATCTTTTATCCATCCTCTTTATCCTTTCACCATCATGAATTGTCATCCTCCATCAATAGTAGTCAAGGGAAACCTTAATTACGTGGACGACGATAATGAAAGTCTTGTCGATCAAGAAGAATATGACGTAGATCCCCTTGATGCTATTGTCACTAGTAAGATCTCTCCACCCACTTTCCACAATCCAATCACCCCTTCCAGTTATCCTGTTATACCTTCATCCATGCCTAATCATGCTCCTTATGCCACCTTTGACAATGGATATCCAGTATCTTCTTCATCCCCATATTTGTCATGTCCTTCATCTACATCATCCTCTATACAACATCTACATCCTCTTATCCTAATTTTCCATCCCAATATTCCTATTACAATTCCCCATGCATGACCCCCTATCCTAATCCTCTTTCCCAATCTTCCCATACTAATCCTACATCCACACCCTTTTACCTTAATCCTACATCCATGTCTCCTCATCCTAATCCACCATCCCAATACCCTTATTATAATCCATCCCCCACATCCTCTTGTCCCACTACACCACCTATATCCTCTTGTCCTAATCCACAATCCATGTCCCCCTATCTTAATTCACCACTCCAATATCCTTACCTTAACCCTCCATCCAATCCTAGTTCTCCATCTACTCCTAGTCCTCCATCTACTCCTAGTCCTCCATACAATCCTAATCCCCCATCTACTCATAGTCCTACATTCGATCCCATTCCTCCATCTAACCCCAGTCCACCAATCCATAATCCCTCATCCATTTCTACCACCTTAGCCAAGCCAACCATATGCAAGTCTATCGTTTCAGAAGTTCTCCAAGGACTAATTACAAAGAAGCCATCCCTAACTACACATCTTGAAGTCGTGGAACCATGCCATCTAGATCGATCATCCATGGTCACTAGTGATGAGACCCTCCTCCATACCACACCTATTATTGATGTTACCACCCCAAGTACTGCTCAAACCGTTGAAACCATTGAACCCACTAAATCCACTGAACCCACACCACCTACTCCAAGAGCCACTAAACCCATCAAAGACACCCAAGTCCAATCCACTCCCTCTACTCCTAGATCCACCCAATCCATCAAAGACACCCAAATCCAATCCACTTCTCCCAATCCTAGTAGCACCAAAGCCCATTCCAATGAACCTCATGAATCTTCCATCCCTCCATCTTCCCTACTTGAAGAGTCCCAAAAAGACTCCGTTACCATGCCTCCCGCACAAGATGAGTCATGCCAAGAGTCTAATCCAAAGCATGCCAGCATATCCCCTTCTCCAGATCAAGATCCTACCATCCTATCTAGTCCACCTCAAGATCACAGTCCCCCATCCATTCCATCTCATGATCCCCTTGTCATTCAAGCTTCCACTGCTCCATCTCCATCTCCATCGCATGAGCCTACTACCACAAATCCAAATCCTATCATGGCCCCTACTCCCTCTCCTGATGTTGCTATCCCATCCTCTCCTTCTCATGATCCCCCATCATCGCCTAAAAATGCTATCCCCACACCGCATGCATATCCCCTTGGTCCTCTCACATTCCTCCATGGTGGTCTCCTCATAGAATAAAAACAAAGTATATACACCAACCCTCCTCTTCCACCTAATAATGAGCTCGCATCATTCTTCCAGAATAACAAAAATCCTGTCCTAGATCGAATACTCAAGAAAATGAACTATCAAGGAAAAGGTTTAGGCCTTCATGAGCAAGGTATTATAGAGCCCATCCAAGCTAAAGAACATTTGTATCCGCAAGGTCTTGGATGTACTACTCACGACTCGCAATCCAAAAATGTTGGTACAACCTCTAGGCATCCTCAACGAGCCTTTTCCAAGGAAATATCGGTTCTTCCCATCGCCCCACCGGATCATATGTGGCCATCCCTCCTCCTCTATCATATCACCTCAAAACAACCGTCCATCTTCCTCCTTCATCTGCTTCCATCCATTTTGGGTCCTTACATCCCTCCATCTACCATCTCCAATCCTCCATCTACATGCCCATGTTTCTCCAGTTCTAAGTCTATTTTGGGCCCTTATATCCCCAAAATCACCTCCTCCATCTCATCCTATCCATCCTTTCATCCATCCATCACCTATCCATTTTTTCCATCATAACTATCCCACTCTCATGTTCCCTGATCAGGATCAACAAAGGCACGTACCTGTATATCATCCATCCACATATCATCCTAAAAATCCTACCTCCATCCCTCCATTTATGTGTCCTCCACATCATCCATCTCCTCACACCCATCCCATTGCTACTAAAAGCACTTTGGCTGTTCAAGGAAAAATGCATCAATCTAAACATCCAGATGAATCAAAAGCTTCCCATGTCCCCTCTAAAAGACATGTTAAAGCAAAGCAAAATCAAATCCAAAATCCAAATCAAATTTGTACGCCGCAAAGGCCCACCAAAGCAAAAATCAAAACCATGTGGATCCCAAAGAAAAAAGATGCAATGCCATCACATGAAAAATCAGTAAGAACATCCAAAGTCGCTAATCCACAAGCTAATCATACACCCCTTTCATCTCCTACATCTGTCTTGGGTCCCTATGTCCCGAAATTCACCATTCCATCTCCTCCATTATTCCCACATTCTCCATCCCTTAATCCTCTTATTTTTCCACATCCACCACCACATGTGCCAATGTTGGTCCTGAACGCATCTCCCCATCATATATCCACCCCATCATTCCATCCATACCCTTCGCAGCATCCCATCCATTATCCCATGTATCTCCCCTCTCAAATCCCCCTAATTCATCCTCTTGCATAAGGTTGTACCAACATCCAATAGTCGGTTTGAACATGGGCTCTTACTACCTAGTATGGAACTTGATGCTTGAGTCCTTCATCCATATCCTTATCGCTTGTCTTCTAAATCCCCTTATCAACATCCCTATCCTTACCCATTTTCATCCCCTAAAACAGTCAAAAAATTCAAAAATCCAAAAAAAGAAAAAGAAAGAAAAAGTAAAGAGAAATAATTCGTCCAATGGTGAAAACTTGGCAAACAAGCGCCTTGGATAAGTACCATGATGAAAACCTGGCAAACAGGCGTCATGTGTAAATCCCCATCTGCACTTGGGGGCAACTTCCTGATATGCATTCCCTCCATCCGCTATGCTTCCAGCTATGCACCCATCTTCCTATTATCCGTCATAAATCCCCCCATCCCACCTATCTTCCACATCCTACCATCATATCCCATTTATCTCCCATTCCCTCCATCTTTCTTGTGATCTTGATCAAAATTGGGGCACCTATCTATGCATGCTTTGGACACCTATTGGTATACATTCCCTTCATCCATGCTCTATCATATTCCTTGGTCACCCATCCTGTCCTCCTTCAGTTATCTCCTTTATCTTATCATCCACTCGTCTTACATGCCTCATCATATATGACATATCTAGAGTGGGGGCATGTGCTTCCTTTGTGACATAGTCCTTGCAGACATCATCTATCATAACATCCCTTCATCTCCCTATCCATCTATTATAGTATCCTTCCATCTCCCCATCCTTATCTTCGTATCCATCTATCCTAGCATCCCTTCCATCTCCCCATCTACCCTAGCATCCCTTCCATTTCTCCATCTATCCTAGCATCCCTTTCATCTCCCAATCCTTATATTCCTATCCATCCAAACAATCCCTCCCATCCCCCATCCCTATATCTTTATCCAATCTTCCATCTTTATCCTCATCCCATCTCATCCCACCTCACAATCCTTTGTCATTGGTATCTGGCTATAGGCCTCCCCCATGCAACCCAATGCCATTTACATCACCCCTGCTTCTCTTGCACATCTTTCCAATCTCCTATCACTCATCTATCTATCATATCATCCTCCCAAGTCATTTTACTGCTTTGGATAACTATCCCATCCCTGAGCTTTATGTGATCGTCATCATCCTATCCAATCCACCAAGTCTATCCTATCTTGTCATATCGGTCCCATCTTTTTATCCACTTGTCCTATCATCTTATCATCTTTTACCCATTGTTTGCCTTTGGTCTTGTCGAACTACGTTGCCCCTGCGCTTTCACGTAGGCAAGGTCGATCATTTGATCCGCCCCCGGGGTTCCATCATCATTCTTCATTGTCCGCTTTGCTCTTCTATCATCTACCATCAATCTTTCTCCTTTTGTCCATCCTATCTTTACCATCCATCAATGACTCCATCTTGGTCAGTCATCCACATTTCATCGAACTACGAGGGCTCTGCGCTTTTACATAGGCAAGGCTGATCTTTGATCGACCCTCGAGCCCCTAGGTCTTTAGGTTTTGTCAATCCCATGTCTTGTCTTCTTTGTGTCGTGCCATCAAGCTATGCCCTTATCTAGCTGATTCTTAACAAACGAGATCCACTTGTATCATGAGATCCAATCGATTTTGAACATTCCGCGTCATAACGATCTTTTAATATCCATCATCTTTGGTCTCAACAGGATGTATCCTTCCTAACAGACCTCATCAAACCCATCTATCCCCTTGATCCTATGGCAAGGGACATTTGAAAGTGATTGCGATCTTTTGATGTTTTGGCTTTTGTTTATCCTTGGAGCTCCCTATCATCACTTGTCAAGGCCGCCATAATCCATCATATTATGGTGTGTTTTGATTGTTCAATATAGGGGCATATCTTGATCTTTTTATGTCTATTTGTGTCTTCTTGGTTGTCCCACGTAGTACCCACCAAGATCCCTGAGGTCTTGTGTTATGCTGGGGCATCCTTTTGTGCTTGTGGTTATCTCAATACCTGGCCCGACCAAGGTCTTTATGACTTTGGGGTGTTGGGATAGCCTTCTTGTCTGTGGTGTTTATTTCATGCATTAGACACTATTACGCCTTGGTTCCACATACCCTGACACTTGGTGTCTTATGCTATAGGAAAAAATCAGTGCTCCAAAGATGGAAAATTGCATTAGGATTGCATTTCATTTTCCATTCTATCGTCTTGCATGTATCCCCTCATCCATTCATCCTTCATCCTTATCTCACATCTCTATCCAATCCCCATCCATTCCAACCACCAGAATCATCTAATCATATCCTTGGTCTTATTCCCAGTCTTGTTACCAGCCTTGATCCATTATCATCATCATCCATTAGTATCATCAAGAGGTATTCTTCCCTATCCCTTTGGTGTTGTTTTGGGATGTATCCTTCCCTTATCAACAACACTTTCATCATCATTGAGAGGTATTCATCCCTATCCTTTAGTGGTGTTTTGGGATGTATCCTTCCCTCATCAATACCACTCAGTGGGATGTATCCTTCCCTATCCTCGTGTTGTTTCGGGATCCTTCATTCCCTCATTAACAACACTCCATCCATCATCAACCCATTTTGGCTTGTACCTTGATTGGGGCAACATCACCTTTTGAAATCCATTTGTGCTTCATCCATCTCCATATCACTTACCCTCTTACCCATCACCTTGCATCATCTTCCTCATCTCCCCTTGCATCACATCATCTCTTTTGAGAGCACACACGTGTTCTCTTCAACTCGCATGTCCTCTCGAGGGGGCATCCTTCATCCCTAACTTTCATCTTTACCCTCATCATCTTCCTTCCTAGTTACTTCTTTGAATGACTGGAGCATCTTTTTCAATCTAACCATCTTCTTCTAGGTTCTATGTTTTAATATTCTTTGAAATGATGTTACTTCGTAACACCATCTCAAAGAGGGGCAAAATGTAGACATCCAAATTTGGACACTTAATTTATCCAAATTTATCACTTTTCATCTAAACATCCTCTTATCCTAGTTAATTAAATAATATTACTATTATTTAATTAATATCTTTAATTCTGCCAAATCCCTAAGGTATTTAATTAATAATTAAATACATTACCCTCTTTTAATCCTCCTTTCATCAAAAAAATTAAATAAATATTACATTTATTTAATTCCTCACGTGTCATTTTCATCTAATCCTAATCCATTTCCTAATCTCTTCATTAAGGATGTGCACATGCCTAATCCTTGATTAGGATGTGTCACATCCTCCAACTTTTGCAAGTTGGATTTTAATCCTAATTAGTCCCTAATTATCCTCTAATTACTAATTAATTAAGCCTAATCATCCTCCAAGGAATTTTTAATTCCTTTTTTATTCTTCCTAGATTCCCCTCTTTTATATGTGAATTTTTAATTCACATTCCATCCTTCCAAGGCTTCTAGAACCTTGGACTTGTCACAATCTCCACATGTGACCAAGTCCCACCTTTTTGGAGCCCACCTTTTATCCTCTAGACCATCCTATGAATTATATCCCCAACCACCTTTCCTTTTCCTATGTAGATTTTTGAGGAATTCTAAAATTTCTCAAATGTCCCTTTCACTCCCATTTGGGGACAAGAAATCCCTTTTTGTGGAAATCCTCTCATCCCCCAAGGTGCATGTCCTTTTCCACCTCATGTACCTTTTTGACAACTCATTTCCATCTCATCCCCCCTTGGCCACTTCACCCTCCACATGTCAAGATGTGAGGGCTTGTGGGTTCTCAACCTACCATAGCCCTTCATCTTGACCTTGTTGGATCAATCTTGACCCTTGAATTCTCTAGAGAATTCAAAATCTCTTATAAATACCCCCCTTCTCAAGGGCATTTCCAACACTTTTGATTTGAGCAACTACATGCTGCCCATTTGCCTTCTCAACACTTTGCACTCTCATAACTACATGCTGTCCATTTGAATTCTCAAGCCTTCTTCAATCATTCAACCATTTTCGTTCATCATTTTGCATATTGAAGCTTGCATTATAGTCATTCAAACAATCATCTAAGGAGCACACAACCAATCCAAACAAGGGCCAATCAAAGAGGTATCAACAACAAGGGAGGTAAAAGTGTTTGTGTTTCATTTTATTTGCATTCCTTTTCGTTGAACCACTCTTTTGGCTAATCTTGAGGTGTCCTTGGTATTTTGTTATTCATGTTTCTTAGTTGTTTTGCACATTTAGAGCAGTAGGAATGCCATCACATGAAAAATCAGTAAGAACATCCAAAGTCGCTAATCCACAAGCTAATCATACACCCCTTTCATCTCCTACATCTGTCTTGGGTCCCTATGTCCCGAAATTCACCATTCCATCTCCTCCATTATTCCCACATTCTCCATCCCTTAATCCTCTTATTTTTCCACATCCACCACCACATGTGCCAATGTTGGTCCTGAATGCATCTCCCCATCATATATCCACCCCATCATTCCATCCATACCCTTCACAGCATCCCATCCATTATCCCATATATCTCCCCTCTCAAATCCCCCTAATTCATCCTCTTGCATAAGGTTGTACCAACATCCAATAGTCGGTTTGAACATGGGCTCTTACTACCTAGTATGGAACTTGATGCTTGAGTCCTTCATCCATATCCTTATCGCTTGTCTTCTAAATCCCCTTATCAACATCCCTATCCTTACCCATTTTCATCCCCTAAAACAGTCAAAAAATTCAAAAATCCAAAAAAAAGAAAAAGAAAGAAAAAGTAAAGAGAAATAATTCGTCCAATGGTGAAAACTTGGCAAACAAGCGCCTTGGATAAGTACCATGATGAAAACCTGGCAAACAGGCGTCATGCGTAAATCCCCATCTGCACTTGGGGGCAACTTCCTGATATGCATTCCCTCCATCCGCTATGCTTCTAGCTATGCACCCGTCTTCCTGTTATCTATCCTCTTCATAAATCCCTCCATCCCTCCTATTTTCCGCATCCTACCATCATATCCCATTTATCTCCCATTCCCTCCATCCTTCTTGTGATCTTGATCAAAATTGGGGCACCTATCTATGCATGCTTTGGACACCTATTGGTATATATTCCCTTCATCCACGCTCTATCATATTCCTTGGTCACCCATCCTGTCCTCCTTCAGTTATCTCCTTTATCTTATCATCCACTCGTCTTACGTCCCTCATGCCTCAACATCTATGACATATCTAGAGTGGGGGCATTTGCTTCCTTTGTGACATAGTCCTTGGAGAAATCATCTATCATAACATCCCTTCATCTCTTTATCCATCTATCACAGCATCCCTTCCATCTCCCCATCCTTATCTTCATATCCACCTATCCTAACATCCCTTTCCATCTATCACATTATCCCTTCCATCTGCCCATCCTTGTCTTCGTATCCCTCTATCCTAGCATCCCTTCATCTCCCAATCCTTTTGTCCCTATCCATCTATCATAGCATCCCTTCCATCTCCCCATCTACCCTCGCATCCCTTCCATCTCTCCATCTATCCTAGCATCCCTTTCATCTCCCAATCCTTATATTCCTATCCATCCAAACAATCCCTCCCATCCCCATCCCTATATCTCTATCCATTCTTTCATCCCATCCCATCTCACAATCCCTTGTCATTGGTATCTGGCTATAGGCCTCCCCCTATGCAACCGAATGCCATTTATCTCATCATCATCACCCCTGCTTCTCTTGCACATCTTTCCAATCCCCTATCACTTTTCATCACTCATCAGTCCATCATATCATCCTCCCAAGTCATTTTACTGCTTTGGATAACTATCCCATCCCTGAGCTTTATGTGATCGTCATCCTCCTATCCAATCCAACAGGTCTATCCTATCTTGTCGTATCAGTCCCATTTTTTTATCCACTTATCCTCTCATCATCCATCATCCTTTATCCATTATTTTTGGTCTTGTCGAACTACGTTGCCCCTGCGCTTTCACGTAGGCAAGGTCGATCATTTGATCCGCCCCCAGGGTTCCATCATCGATCTTCATTGTCCACTTTACTCTTCTATTGTATATCATCAGTCTTTCTCCTTTTGTCTATCCTATCTTTACCATCCATTAAGGTCTCCATCTTGGTCAGTCATCCACCTTTCACTGAACTACGAGGGCTTTGCGCTTTCACGTAGGCAAGGCTAATCTTTGATCGGCCCCCGAGCCCCTAGGTCTTTAGGGTGTGTTAGTCTCCTATCTTGTGTCATGTCTCTCGTATCGCGTCGTCAAGCTATGCCCTTATTTAGCTGGTTCTTAACAAACAAGATCCACTTGTATCAATAAATTCAGTCAGTTTTGAATATCCTACGTCATATCGATCTTTTAGCTCAGTATCCATCATTGGTCTCAACAGGATGCATCCTTCCTAACAGACCTCATCAATCCCATCCATCCCCTTGATCCTATGGCAAAGGACATTTGAAATTGATTGCAATTTTTTGATGCTTTTGGCTTTGTTTATTATTTGTGCTCCCTATCATCACTTGTCAAGGCCGCCATGATCCATCATATTATGGCGTGTTTTGATTGGTCCACATAGGGGCATATCTTGATCTTTTGTTTGTTTGTGTGTCTCTTTGACTGTCCCACATAGTACCCACCAAGATCCCTAAGGTCTTGTGTTATGCTGGGGCATCCTTTTGTGCTTGTGGTTATCTCAATACCTGGCCCGACCAAGGTCTTTATGACTTTGGGGTGTTGGGATAGCCTTCTTGTCTGTTGTGTTTATTTTATGCATTAGACACTAATTCGCCTTGGTTCTTCATACCCTGGTGTCTTGTGTTTGATGCTATAGCAAAAACCAGTGCTCCAAAGATGATAAATTTCATTTAGAATTGCATCTCATTCTCCATTCTATCGTCTTGCATGTATCCCCCCATCCATTCATCATTCATCCTTCATCCTTATCTCTATCCAATCTCCATCCATTCCACTTAGCCCGAATCATCTAATCATATCTTTGGTCTACTTCTCAGTCTTGTTACCAGCCTTGACCCATCATCATCATCATCCATTAGTATCCTTCCCTATCCCTTTGGTGTTGTTTTGGGATGTATCCTTCCCTCATCAACAACACTTTCATCATCATCATCGGGAGGTATTCTTCCCTATCCCTTTGGTGTTGTTTTGGGATGTATCCTTCCCTCATCAACAACACTTTCATCATCATTGAGAGGTATTCATCCCTATCCTTTAGTGGTGTTTTGGGATGTATCCTTCCCTCATCAATACCACTCAGTGGGATGTATCCTTCCCTATCCTCATGTTGTTTCGGGATCCTTCATTCCCTCATTAACAAAACTCCATCCATCATCAACCCATTTTGGCTTGTACCTTGATTGGGGCAACATCACCTTTTGAAATCCATTTGTGCTTCATCCATCTACATATCACTTACCCTCTTACCCATCACCTTGCATCATCTTCCTCATCTCCCCTTGCATCACATCATCTCTTTCGAGAGCACACACGTGTTCTCTTCAACTCGCATGTCCTCTCGAGGGGGCATCCTTCATCCCTAACTTTCATCTTTACCCTCATCATCTTCCTTCCTAGTTACTTCTTTGAATGACTGGAGCATCTTTTTCAATCTAACCATCTTCTTCTAGGTTCTATGTTTTAATATTCTTTGAAATGATGTTACTTCGTAACACCATCTCAAAGAGGGGCAAAATGTAGACATCCAAATTTGGACACTTAATTTATCCAAATTTATCACTTTTCATCTAAACATCCTCTTATCCTAGTTAATTAAATAATATTACTATTATTATTAATAATTAATTCTGCCTTTAAAATCCCTAAGGTATTTAATTAATAATTAAATACATTACCCTCTTTAATCCTCTTTTCATCAAAAAATTAAATAAATATTACATTTATTTAATTCCTCACATGTCATTTTCATCTAATCCTAATCCATTTCCTAATCTCTTCATTAAGGATGTGCACATGCCTAATCCTTGATTAGGATGTGTCACATCCTCCAACTTTTGCAAGTTGGCTTTTAATCCTAATTAGCCCCTAATTATCCTCTAATTACTAATTAATTAAGCCTAATCATTCTCCAAGAATTTTTAATTCCTTTTATTCATCCTAGATTCTCTTTTATATGTGAATTTTTAATTCACATTCCATCCTTCCAAGGCTTCTAGAACCTTGGACTTGTCACAATCTCCATGTGACCAACCTTGGACTTGTCACAACTCACATGTGACCAAGTCCCATGTAGATTTTGAGGAATTCCAAAATTCCTCAAATGTCCCTTTCACTCCCACTTGGGGACAAGAAATCCCTTTTTGTGAAAATCTCCTCACTCCCCAAGGTGCATGTCCTTTTCCACCTCATGTACCTTCTTGACAACTCATCTCCACCTCACATTCCCTTGTCCACTTCACCCTCCACATGTCAAGATGTGAGGGCTTGTGGGTTCTCAACCCACCATATCCCTTCATCTTGACCTTGTTGGAGCAATCTTGACCCTTGAATTCTCTAGAGAATTCAAATTCTCCTATAAATACCCCCTCCTCAAGGGCATTTCCAACACTTCTTCATTGGAGCAATCTTATGCTGCCCATTTTCATTTCCAACACTTTGCATTTTGATAACTACATGTTGTCCATTTGAATCCTCAAGCCTTTTCAATCATTCAACCATCTTTGTTCATCATTTTGCATATTGAAGCTTGCATTTTAGTCATTCAAACAATCATCTAAGGAGCACACAACCAATCCAAGCAAGGGCCAATCAAAGAGGTATCAACAACAAGGGAGGTAAAAATATTTGTGTTTCATTTTATTTGCATTCCTTTTCGTTGAACCACTCTTTTGGCTAATCTTGAGGTGTCCTTGGTATTTTGTTATTCATGTTTCTTAGTTGTTTTGCACTTTTAGAGCGGTAAAGAATTCCAAGGTATACAGTTAGATACTGAACTAATAAAAGAAGATATTAAATCCATTACAATTTTTCAGTATTTTCTATGTTCTAGTAAATCGCGTTTTCAGAGGTCTCCAAAGCGAAATTTGAGGTCAGAACTTGCGTTAGTCCCTAAAATTTGCCTACCGAAGGCACTAGTACTTTAGGGATTGAACTAGTTTTGTAGGAGACCTTTCGAATGGTGCAAACGGTTATGAATTCTGAGCACCGAGTCAAAAGTTATGACCCCACTAAGTAGGGGTAGATAAATTCCTAGTTTTTCGAAGAACATTGTTCTTCACATCAGGTTCACCAAAATGTGATATAGGGGGATTCACTACTCATGAGTTCTCTCCATTTAGAGAACCTCATGGGGCGAATTTCCCTATATTACCTCAATGGAACAACAATGAGAGTTTTAGAATCCGAAAGAGCAAGTCACAGAGATTCTCTAGACAAATTGTCAAGCTCTCAGCCAAAGGATGTCAGTGCAGAAAGTGGAAAACAACGTTGCACGCTGGCGTCCTAGAGGCACGTTGGCGTCTTGTAGGGACCAGAGAGCGAGAATGTCTCAAAAAATTCCTAAGCAACAACTATCAATCTGATTACTGAGAACTGACAGAGTGTAGGAAAATGACAGAATGTGATAACGTGGTAGAATTGAGATTCAATTAAGAGTAAATGATAAAGATAAGGGGAAGAAAGGAAACAAATACTTATGACTGTGCGAGTGATGAAGCTTCCAGATCATGAGTGTTTTCAATACCTGCACACAAGAGGGAGAGAGAAATGGTTAGGGTTGTATAGGGGCCTGCCTCAGTCAGACCCTGTTTTGGTGTTCCCACCTCCACAGACAACCAGATAGATAGAGAGACATAGAAATCAAGTAAAGAGCACTTAAAGCACTACAAAACAATGTTATGCTATTCAACCAAGTAATAGAGGAGAGGAGTGAAAGCTTACCACCTCTAGAAAGAGTGCTCAAGGCTAATGGGGGAGAAAATGAGAGGAACTCAAGCCTCTGTTGCAATGGTATCTTGTTCCACACTTGCTCTACTGACGTGGTGGAGTGTTGATGTTGCTGCTATGAAGTGTAAAGTGTTTGGAGAGAGATTGTGAGGCTTGTGTATGAAGTCCAGAAGTGGTGAAGAGATATTCCCACACCAAAATGCAAGTTCAAGGACTGAATATGAAGGAATGAGGAAGAAAATGACCATATTCGGGTTGATCAACCGAGGAGGGCATTACAAATTGACCCCCAATGGGAAGTGTAACGCCTCTATAGGCTCCAAACACGAGAATCTGTCAGGGATGTAAGCATGTCATGCAGATGTCTATGCACTGTGCTGGCGTCCCCGATAGAAACACCTCCATCGATGCTCAAAATAGGTGCCAAGTGTGATTCAAGCAGCGGGCTTAGGTGGAATTAAGCCTCCGAACTTGGTTTTTTAAGGTTGACAAAGGAAAAAAGGGGAATTACACATAGGATCCAAATTCACTCATACAGTTGTTGTATAAGCCTAGTGGTATTAAAGAAATAAATGCAAGACTTACTTTCATTAATGTTTTATCCTGATGCAGCCAGGTAACAATCCAAAGTCTAACGAAAAGTAACTGGTTCAACCACCTTAGCAGCATCCATCAAGGCCAAGTCATCCACAAATTGAAGGTGGGTTTAAGGAGGTAGGGAGTTGTTCCATTTCCATCCTTGAATGAGCCCAACTGCAACTTGGGACTTAATGAACCTCCCCAAACATTCAACCATCAAAATGAATAGATATGGGGATAAGGGATCCCCCTATCAAAGACCTTTGGAAGCACTAAACAAATTAGAGGACTCTCCATTTATGAGAACCAAAAAGGAGGGCGTCCTCACACAACTCATGACCCAGTCAATCCACTCACTACTAAACCCAAAGGCTCCAAGAATTTTGATCAGAAAACCCCATTTAGCTTTGTCATAAGCCTTAGCCATGTCCAACTTTATGAACATAGACTGTTCCTTCGAAGAGGCCATGGAATGAATAGTCTTTGTTGGAATAATAACTCTATCCAAATCTGTCTATCCACTACGAAGCCCCCTTGTTCCTCTGAGATTAGCTTATCCAACCAGGGCTCCAGGCGCTCAATAATTAGTTTTGTAATGATTTTATACACCATGTTACACAAAGCAATTGGTCGAAAAAGATCTAGGGAATCAACACCCTCACGCTTTGGAATAAGGGCAAGGAATGTGGAATTCATGGCTCTCAACATTTTCTTATTCCTTAAAGACTCCTAAACAACCTCCAATAAGTGAAGATTGATCACTTCCCAAAATTCCTAAAAGAAATCGGCCAAGAACCCATCTAGGCTAGGAGCCTTCCCCTTTTTCAGTTGAAACACCACATCCTCTAACTCCTTTAAAGAAATAGGTTGGAGAAGAGAGGCATTCATTTCCATAGTCACCAGAGAAGGGATGAAAGCCAAAATAGAGTCTTCCTCCTCATTGACAGGCATGGTATCTTTGGAAAAGAGATAAGAGAAGAAGTGAACCACCTCATTAGAGATTTCCAAAGAGGAAGAAAGAATAGATCCCTCAGGAGAGTGGAGAGAAGAGATAATGTTACCCTATCTTCTATCCTTTACCGAGTTATGGAAGAAGGAGGTATTCATATCCCCTTCTTGAAGCTAATCAATATGAGCCTTCTGTTTTCAAAAACATTCCTCACGAAGCTCCCATTCCTCAATATTTTTTACCACATCCTCCTCTAACTTGCTCAAGGCTGCATCAAAACCATGCTCCTTAATCTACCTAGTAATAGAATCCAGGCACTCTCGGGTGGCTTTTTTCTATTGAAACACATTGCCAAACTGATGCTTATTCCAATGCTTTAGTTTATACTTCACATATTGAAGCCTCTTCATAAAGGTGTACATAGCAGTACCAAAATTTGGTCAACCTTCCACCCACCATTTTGAAACTAAGTCAGAAAGACCCTCCTCCCTGAGCCACATAAGGTGAAATTTAAAAGTTTGTTTCTTAGAGCCACCAGCTAGATGAGCAGAGAATTTGATCAGCCAATGATATGATCCCCGCCAGTCTAAGATTTCAGAACCTGTTAGCCACTTGTCACTGACCCAAAAACTAGACACAAGAAACCTATCTAATCTTTTAGAAATAGCTTCATCCCCCAGCCTCCTGTTATTCCAAGTAAACATGCCATTCAAAGGTTTTATATCCACAAGCCGAAGCCGAGCTAGATTCTCCCTAAGAAGATCAGATGAGGGGTCCAGACGAGGCACTCCTCCCCTTTTCTCCTCAAGAGAAACAATTGCATTGAAATCACATGCCATAATCTAGGGAAGAAAGGGATCCAACGATCTCAAAAAATTTATAGGAGACCACAAAAGAATCTTACTAGGGACATCTATTAGAGAATAAATATTAGACATAAAGACTCTTTCCCCCGTCTCCAAACTCATCGCAACAAGAGAAATGGAGAACCTACTGGAGAGCCACCAAATAGGAGAGATTCACCGAGGATCCCAAAAGTAGGCAAGACCTTTAGAGCTCCCCTGTGCACCCACACACTGACATAAACCTCTATTCCAAATCTTAGAAGCATTCTACATCATGCTATCAACAAATAACTTCGTCTCCTGAAGAAAAACCAAATCTATGAATGAGCATGGACCAAGTCTTGAATAGCCTTTTGTCTAGGGATGCTATTCATACCCCTCACATTCCATGAAAGCATAATCATCGCGAAGGTTGAGAGAAATGAGTATCCAAGGTATTCACCGACCCAGATTCAACCAATGTCTCACCAACCAACTTAACTTTCTCCTAATCCTTCTTCCTACCCACCTTTTGGGGCTTGTTAGGAGCACTCTTTTTTCAAGGACTTTTGTTGCACACCCAAAATATGGGAAGTAGTAGAAGCTTTACTCTTGCTAGAGCCTCTCGAAGATGAACCTCTAGCGGAGCATGTACCTACATTAGCAGAGACCAAAGTAGTACCATCCACCACACATAGGTCCCCAAGCCCAACTTCAGGGGAAGGAACATAAGAAACCTTTACTTCCCTAGGAGCCTCCATAGATCTAAGAGCCGAAGACATAAGAGCCATAGGCTCAGGATTGTGAGAAGTAATAGGGGTAGCATCGACATGCATGTCAGGAGAGACCCCCTCCTGACGATCTCGAAAAGTCCTCTTCTTCCCTCGGTGTTTATTTCGTGGCCTAACAGGCACGAACCCATCTTTATTCAGAGTCACCCCCTGCATGGGTCCTTTTCCCTTTTCAAATCCCAAATTTGATGGAGCCATCCCACTCCTTGAATTACCCACACTAGTAGCACACATGCACCTTCTCTGAATATGACCATACTCTCAGCATAAACGACATCTAAACGATAGAGTTTCATAATCTAGCGGATGCATCCACGAACTAGATCCCACTGTTAGATCAATAGAGTTAGGCAAAGGCTGGCTCAAGTCAATATCCACATAAACACGAGCATAGGAAAAGATCCTCTTGTCCAGAGTCTATTGAGAGGGACCAATCAGTTTTCCCAGCACCATGTCAATAGACTACAGGATGTCACTCCTCCAACATTCAAGCAACAACCGAGGAAGACGCACCCACACCAGGACCTTGGATGACAACTCCTCCGCCGAGTTAAACCCTGCATGCCATGGTTTAATGAACAGTCCAACCTAAGTGTAAAAGTATGGGACACCCTCAAAAGCCATATTTTAGTCTGAGATGCATGAAAAGTCCACCAAGAAGAAGTTATTCACAACTAGCAAAATCACGAAGTCCCTTTTTGAGTTCCAAGTCTCCCAAATCCAAGGCTCCAAGAAAGGAAGAGAAACCCTCATCCCCAAAAACTTGCAGATTAAGACATGTTTGCTGTAATATTCTAAATCCTCTTGCACCACAATATCTTCCCAAGTAGGATAGGTATTGGGAGAGAAGCAAACATGGTTCTCAATGATTGGATCTTCTTGCACCAAGATAGGTCTTGAAAAGTAGGAGAGATACTAGGATAAAAACAAACATGATTGTAATAATTTCCAATGATTGCATCCTCTTGCACATAAATACCCTCACAATTAGAAGAGATAGTGGAAAAGGGGTCAAAGAAAAAACAACAAAAGAGGAGAGAGGAACTCATTTTCATGTGCTTGCAACAAAAATTATTTGAATTTCCTAACAATATTTGATAAAACCAGTGATGCACAACACAATTAGACAATTTTCATAACAAAATTCTAGAACAGGAACCAGATCTTAACCGAGACCATATATAGAGACTTGAACAATTTTTTTAGCCCAAACTGGCTGGATAGGGGTGCTATGTACCCTAGACCAAGGAGGTAATTTTAGAAAACTTAGGATCTGGAAACCAACTATAGTGTTTAAGGGTCTCAGGTTGTAGATGTTCAAGTCTAGGAGTAAATAGAATTTTGGAAATACACGAAAACCTAGTTTTTTTATAGCACACACATGCAAAATATTTTATATTTTTAGAACAAATTAATATGTTCAATTAATGGTTTTTAAAAACTAAAATACTGTAATTTGACTTAGTTTTCTAAAGAAATTGAAGAACAATGCCTTTGATCTTTTGAAATGGAAATACTATGCAAATTTTCACTTTTTTTAATGTTTTTTCATGCATAAATGATGAACAAATATTGCCATTAAATTTCTCAATTAAAATAGCTTATATCTAAGCCCTAAACAAGGGAAATTAGATCTTAAATTATGCAATTTAAATCCAAAAACATTTTTCAATTTTTGCCTTTTAATTTATGATGAATAAATAATGCAAACATGTATAGTTTTGAAAATGAAATAAACGCAAATTAACAACAAGATCTTTAAAGCATCTAGATAGTTGGATTGATTTTTAGAATTTATGATAATGAAAATAAAAAAATTCGAAGTGTAGGATACGTTAGTTTTACCAAAATGTGAAGTAGGAAAAGTGATCCTAGATCCAATTAGATTAACTAGGATCATCTCCTTTTCGCTTTGGCTCCACATTCAAACATAAACCAATTAGGGTTTTATGATTGGCTTGATTCCACAAGGGAGAGCCAACCTCCTAGGGTTTATGTTTTCTTGAGTTGTAAAAGAGAAATTTTATGTGCTATAAGCCTATTTGACATGTAACCCTAGATCTGAAAATGTATTTTATCACATAGACGAAAATAAAAAGTAATTGAAAAGCTTCAAATATGAGACTAAGATATAGAGAGGAACTTGTGACCAAAATTTGGTGTTGATTTGACTAGTCGGGAGTGTGGCTGCCCTAAACTGGCTTCCTCCTTTTCTAGATCTGCAAAGTTTGAAATAGAAGTTACAGTCTACTCTATGTTTTTCAAAATTGTTTCCTACTAAAACTTCTAGATATGACCTACACACATGAAAAGAGGGCGAAAGGTTGTGATGTATAGAGGTTTCCCAAGTCACACCCCATTTTAGCATTTCTACCTCCATGTACAATTATTGATGATAATTAAGAGGGCATACCCTAGGTCAGGTAGAGGCCAAACCAATAATAATTGACTAAAATGATAATGATACCTTGATGTGAAATCCTTGATGAAGTGATGTCACACCGCAAGTTGCCACAAATGTTGATTGATATATTCCTTGATTTCTTGATAGACTCGCAAGAGGTTAGTTCACAAAACACAATAGATTGTTGTAAATAACATGTAGAGGGTAACTTAATGCATCTTCATAATTTGACATGATTGATCATAATAGCTCCTTGCACATAATTTTCTTCATTCTTCTTGATGTCTTGCAATCTTGATCTTGATTGATGAAAGTGTTCTAATAATACTGCTAATTCTACCCTTGAATTGTCTTGTCTAATTTTAGGGTCTTCAATTTGCTCAAATAGATTTTCTAGGATTTAAATAATGAAAAAGACTAGTATATATATGCAATTATTCTAATTTTCCAAAAATCAAATACTGATAGCCAAAAAATGAAATTGAATTTTCAAATGATATGCCAACATCGACATATCCAAAATGAGGCCAAAAAGGGCTAGACAAGGGCGTGGGGCACCCTAGTCTAGACCCATCATTTTCGAGGCCTTAAACATCAAGGGAAAATATTAAATGCTTATTTTCATTCCCATTATTTGATTTCTGAAAATATTAGAAGACGAGCAATTAAATGCATATTTAGGTCCAAGCACATGGGGGGAGCTAAACCTAGTGTGAAATTGTCAAGGGTGACAATTTTTTATGCTACACATATGATACTAGTCAATTCTAGGACAAGAGTAGTAGGGTCTAGATTAAGTAAATTTATTCTCAAATACAAACATAAGATCTTTCCAAGAGGCAAAAGAATGCTATGAGAAACCATCATACCACCTTTGGGCATTGTCACATAATGACCCAATGAAAAATCTCATCCACATGTCTTCATCTTTGAACTATTTTTCCATAAATATTGAAAATACCTCAACATGTGTTTCCCCTTCATGAATGTCATATCCATTAAATCTATAAGAAATATGGCAGAGATTTTAGGACAGTTTATAGAAACTATACATAAAATTTTCTAACACATAATAATGTGTTTCTATATTTCTCTTTCAATCAATACACTTTATATATTTATAGGATTCTTAAATCCTATTATTTAGGAAACAACATAAATGACATCCCTAAATATATTGAGTTGTTTTAACAACTCAATTACAAACAAACACTCCTGCCACTAACAAACTCTAACAAATAACTATTCTCACATTTGTAATAGTTATGTGAGGTTTGATAACAACTCAAATTATTAACTTATGTGAACACTAACATTTAATTTCCCAACCTTCTCCCCCTTAGTGTGAACATGGTAAAAACTCACACCCTTCATGTGCAGTAAACCCAACTCTTGTGGGTCATGATCTTGATTCAAAATGAAAGGCACCTCCCATCAACCTTTCATGGTTTTCACACAGGTTTACCACAAACCTGGACATGAATAGGAACCCACTCATTTGTTCACCTCATGTGGTTTTTTGGATCCTCCCACACACCCTTTCAAGATCCATGAATTGCATTACACTGGTGCTTTTGTTCGCCACTATGCTTGTACATCAAGGAATTTAGAGAAAGCAACATACATATCACAAATTTGAAAAACCCATACTAGAAATGGTTTCACATTACATTCCATAAGAACACAATGTTCTTGATTGTAGTCACTGTTATTGATCGCTGCCACTCAATCTCAAACAACATAGACAATTGCCATTGCTACTGGAAGCTGCCCTTGACTTTAGCCGTTTTAGTGCAAAATGGGAATGGAACATTGGTTATTATTCCCCCCCCACAATGTGAAATTTCCACTTATTCACATAACTAGGAACACTAAAACGTGAATCATATTAGGGTGCATGTTACTATTTGGATCTTGCTATCTAGATCTTGTTGCACATGACCACCATTTCCAATGAATGTATTCACTAATTGATCATCTTCTAATGAAGTACGACAGTCATAGGATCATCGCAGTCAAATGACCTTTGTAGTCATCTGCTCTCTAATACAATCATTTTTCCAGCATTCATACATCACACTGAAAAGCTGAAAAAAATAAAACACACTACATATTTATTTGTCACCATATCATGCGTGCGGCCTCGTCGTTGGTGACTGACGAGAGGTTGCTTATTAACCTCCTTCCTTTGTTGCCTCCATCCTCCATTTAGATTTGCTACTCATTTAACAATTTTGACTTTGAAGACTTGATTTTTGAGTGCCCCCTCAATATGGACGTCGCGTACGAGCGATAATACATCCAATTACATTTGAAATAATAATATTTTGACACTTTTTCATTTTGATGTACATACTTTTGATGACACAAAAATCAACAATAAATTATAATAATTTACCTTCCGATAAACTTTAGAAACTAAACTAAATGAATTGCCTCGATACTAGTCAACTTTAATTTCTACTATAATTAGAGATAATTAGAAATTAAATTGACTAAAACATAGCCTTACAACTAAAATGATCTCGTCCCATTTTCTTTCGCTTTTCATGAGTTTCCCTTCTCACAATCTATAATACTGTCTCTCCGGGCATCAAAATACTCAACACTGTGGGAAGACCAGAAATATGAAGAAATATCAGGACATAATGTATTATATTGAAGGTCGAGAACGACTTGCAAGACTCAGTTCACTGCGTAGTATGTGATCTTCTTCCTTGATCTTGTACATGCCTTTTCTCTAATCGTTTTTGGTCCCTTATGCATTGGATCAGTGTACAAATCTTGCCATAATTCAAATCCTCTACAAGCGGTAGCTCACAACTTGCGCTGGCTCATTAACAAAACTAATAATATAGCAGACGCCCATTATTTTCTGCAACTAATAATGTATGTCTATTGCGGCTATATTTTACTAATGTGGATAAAAGCCTTCACCTTTCCCTTGCGCTGATTTAGGCTTGCTACCCAGAGATAATCTCTTTAATCGTGCCCGCTCTGATACCATATAAGAAATATGGCAGAGATTTGAGGAGAGTTTATAGAAACTATACATAAAATTTCCTAACACATAATAATATGTTTCTGTATATCTCTTTCAATCAATACACTTTACATATTTATAGGATTCTTAAATTCTATTATTTAGGAAACAACATAAACGACATCCCTAAATATATTGAGTTGTTTTAACAACTTAATTACAAACAAACACTCCTGCCACTAACAAATAATTATTCTCACATCTGCAATAGTTATGTGAGTTGTGATAACAACTCACATTATTAACTTATGTGAACACTAACATTTAATTTCCCTACAAAATCTTTGCATTTGGTTGAAGACCTTGATATCCATGGATTGTATTTTGGAATCATCCCAAGAGACATGTAGCTACTTGTACATGGTGGCTAAGGGAATGGCATGGGATTGAATAACTTTATTTTTTCCCAACCTAGACTCGAGCATAATAATTTTATTATCAAGTTCTTTATGCTACCTACTAAGCTTAACAATAATATGCATGTTTGCCTATAAATTTTGGGAACAAATGGGAGATAGAGTATGACTGATGAAGCTATAAGAACATTTTTTTGTAGTAATTTGAATCAAAATTATCATCATAGAATCCATGGATATCATTACAATGATGGGAGCATGAGGTATAATCCATAAAACCACCTCCATACTCAAATTCCATGACTAAAAAATCATAATTAGCTAAAACAAAGTTGCACATTCAAAACAGAAAAAAATATTTACACAACAAAATTTGAATCATTATAAGAAGAGAGTAAAATAATTTATGTACCTTCACCTGCTGTTGCACCAGTATGACAAAATTTGTTAGACCACCACTAGGCATGTACCATTAGTAGACTTTTCGACATCATAAAAATAGAGTCACCACCTCAAAATGAGGAAATCCTTGGATAAAATAGAACCACCAAGACTTCAATTTTTTTGGTTCTTCTTAGTAGTAAAGTCTTCAAGTTTGTACCAATTGAGTTAATTTTTTTTGAGTTGGAAGCCTACCAACTTACCCAAATTGGTTATTTCTAACTTTTAACTTGTAGAAGGATTCAAGATAAAAATCAAAGTTAAACATTCCCCAACAAAGACACCATTTTTTGGTGATTTGAATTGTTAATCCCAAATCCCTAAAGTTAGGCCTCTTCTTGAGAGCCAAGGGTACCAAAATAAGAGAAAAACCTTCAACCTTATGATAGGGTAGGGTAACTTCAAACCAATTACTTACGTGGGTAAAACCTCCTTCACTTTTGTCTTTGCTAAACCAAAGGGGCCTTCCCTTAGCTGTTGCAATAGATATCACTATGGGAAATAAATGTGTACGTTGCTATAGAACATAAACCATGCATAGTGTATCCCATTTTACATTGTCACTCCATACCTATATGTTGGTTTGAAGGACTCAAGGTCTTGCACCTTACTAGTTAAGTAGATGAACTACCACATTAAGTTTTTGAAATACATCTAATGATATCCCTTTAGTGTTGTTTCGTGCACTCCAATGTAGAAATAAATTAAATCACTTGAAGCACAAGCTCAAATATGTTTAAAATGATTTATATTAAGTGTGTTGGGATGATGGAGAAAATTTAGTTCATGAAAATGGGTGCCTATCCTAGCTAGGAAACATAGTTCCAAATTCTTGCAAAACATGTAATGACTAATTAACCAAATTGGATGCCTTGATGAAGATATACTTTAAGAGCATATTTAATTTAGATACACACATAAACTAAGGTCTATACATGCAAATGAATGAATATACATAAGTTGAAAAAGTTTATAAGAGTCTACTTATTAACCCAAAAACAAATATGTGCATTTATTTATTTATCTTGAGAATGATTTTACAGTTTTTTGGTTGACTAACTAGTCACTTTTGAGAACACATCTAAATACATAAGTTGAAAAAAAATCATAAGGGTCTACTTAGTAACCCAAAAACAAACTTGTACATTTACTTATTTATCTTAAGAAGACACTTTATAAAAGTATTGGAATGATTTTACAATAGATTATGGTTGACCCTCAAAACCACATCTAAAAAATGCATAAAATACTCTTGGAGACACTCAAACAATGCTTGATCTACTAGTTACATTCTTTCTTTAAAGTTTAAAGGTGTTCATTACATATATTAGGTGAACCCAAATCGTCAAAATATAGAAATGCCTTTCCCTTTTGCTAGAGATGTGATCCTAGGGCTTGTTGTTGCAATTATTTTCCTTTTGTCTAGCTATTTTTTTTTTATCTCCTCATTCCTCTATCCTCTCCTTCTATAAAGAAACTTTGGGCCTTTAATACCCTATGATACGCAGTGCCTAAATGTGATGCATCTAATTTTGCATAGATTCCAAGAAAACCAAGACCACAATCCTTTTGAAGAGGTGACCATACCTCTACTTCATGTTTTTCATCATTTGGGTGTACCCTAAATCTATTTCAATCACATCTATTTATACTTAAAAAGTATGGGGAGCCATATTACCATGATATGCAACAACTTTGACCATTAAAGGACTGTAGAAAAGGAAAGGTAATAGGTGGAAGAAATGTGTCAAGCCTTAGTGATGGTTTCTAGGTGAATAGGTGATTAGCGAGAGTTTAAGCCTAAGAGGAACCTTGGAAATGAAATGGGGGTCCAAATTTCCAAGAGGAATTTGGAACCTTGGATATATAATGAGGTTCTAAGAGGATCTTGAAAGCTTAGATATGTAATGGGGTTCTAGGAGGAACTTGGAACCTTGGATATGTAATGGGTTTTGGGGTTTCAGGAGGAACTTGTTCCAAAGTAAATTGGCGGTTTGGGGAGTGCATAAGGGATTGGAACCTTGTTTCCAAGGTGCCAATTCGTCTTAACGTTGCATATTATCACCAAAGAGAAGACAACCTTAAATTTCATTGTATCTTAGAGATGAAAAACTTGAAACATAAGTTATATTATGATCTCCCAACATCCATAAACCCAAGACCTTGATCATTTCACCTTTGTAGGAATGTGGGAACTCAAAGGAATTGGGGAACTAAGGACATGTTCCAAAATCCCTAAAAATTCAAAAAATTCAAAATGGTGTAATTTCTCCAAATGAAGGAAAAAATAGTAGCATTGACCATAAAAGTGCCCCATTAACACATTTCACTAAGAAATTTTAAACATGTCTATTTTGAATGGATGTCCTTAGACAATATTTCAACACAAGGGACCCATTGAATATTTGTTAGACTGGTTATCAATAATGGGTGAGATAGGGCCAAGCACACAAACTCTTGAATAGAGCATGAAGAAATGAGACACATTAAATTGGGGTGCCAACAAAGTGATTTTCACCAAAGGAGCAAGTAGACCATTTGAAGATATTGCACCATGGAGCTTTATACTTTGAATAACCTAGTTCTTTATAGCACCCTTTTAAGCATATTGTCCTCTAGAAGTGGCACTAAATAACCACTTGTTAGTTCCAAGATATCATTATAAAATGAAACCACCATATTTAGATCTTGGAAAAATGCTTATAATATTTGATTATCAACATGAAATTCATGGATATAATCTTGTATCTTCTTTATGACTTGATCCATAGATCCTCTAAAGAGCCCCTGTTTTGTTTACCCATACTAGATTTTTTTCTTTCCACATTGCCATTCTATTTCCTCCTCCCTTTGCTACTCATTCAAAACTATTATTTGTATGAGACCATCCCCAATCTCATATCACTCATTGTATCCAATTTCAAATTTCAAATTTAAAATCAACCAAATCCACCACCCTTGACCACAACCAACCATTACCTATGAAATAATCCTCCCCTAAAATTGCTTTAAGTAAACTAAGATTCCCTTCTACACCATAATTGAGAATATTTTTTAGATGTTGGTTCAAGGTTGAGCTATATCATGAGTCATTTGATGATTCCTTATGTGCCACACATACTAACAATACCACACAAGTTAAAAAATTAAACATACATGAATAAAATTAACCCTTCATATACTATAGGCCACACAAACTAGAAAAATGCCATAAGTAATCCCACCTCTACAATTGATGCCACATAAAAATCCAAGGTGATTCAAAATTAATACTATCATGCTTTAAAATGTGCATGCAATATACATCAATATTATGGATGCCTCTTGAATATCCAAAGAGCATATATTTAAATCATCCCACACCGACTAACATTTACAATGGTTAATCCTTCTTAATTATGGGTTCCAGTCGATTCCAATATTAAACCTCCTTTATTTTAATTAGTGTAAAGTTCAACTAAAGCACACCATGGTTAGCCAAGTAATTTGCTTCTCCATTTTGACATCTATAGTTATGTGTCCCTATAGTCTCATTGAATTTATCCTTCAATTCTAGAACTTTTATGATCACTTTTAATTTTTAATTTGGACAATTGTCTCTTAATTTGTCTCTTAATTACATTGACAATTATCGATGAATCACCTTCTATCTCCACATCTCTATACCCTACTCTATGAATAGCTTTCAAGGCATAAAATAACACATCTCATTTCATATTATTATTATTTTTAGAATCTAATTGCTCTAATCCATCTAAAATAAAATCACCCTCCTCCAACTATAATGCCCCATCAAGGACCGTCGAGACATTATCTTAGAAAACACACACATTTTTTTCAACACTAACACCACACATATGAAATAACATCACATTGTATAATGACACACTGAAAGAGACATAATCATTGCTTAAGAAACATGGCACAAGTGGAAGAATTACATCACCAAGCCAAAAAATCAACCCCAAGAGGGATATGACCCAACAAAGGGCCTCTAAAAAATGGGTTAGACCCTTAAAAGACTAAGCAACCCTAAGAGATACAAGTTGCTTAACACAGAGGTGACAATGGGTTGATTTCATGTATAAGCACATTTTCCAAAATAAAATTTGGCATAAATTCTCAATGAAAACACCTATCAATGAGATAGGAAAATTAGGAGACTCACAAGATTATGGGAATCAAATTTTGTTCATTAATTTTTCCCAAAAAACTCTAGAAGCACTTGCTATTTGATGAACAAAGGGACTATAACATACCATAGGACTACAATACACCTAGAGGACACTAGTGCCCAAGTGGGATACTATCATGATAAAAGGACACTAGCACAACTCCACTAATGTCCTACAACTATGCAATTGTCTAGGTCTAGCATTGGAATCCTATTTTGGCGCTAGAGTCCTAGGAATGTGTTGTAGTCCTTTCTTGCATTGGTGTCCTGGAAAGTGAGCAAATCAAGGCCCATTTCTAGACCTCTAGGCCTAGCACACCACTCAATAACCTCATGGAAATAAACGTGACACAAAACAAAATCATAATCAATAAAAATAATTGAGATATTGAGATGCTCATAGGAAACCAATCCCACATCACACTAGCACACGAAGGAGATAACTCCTAGGGGTTGAGGAACATTCAAGCCTAACTCCAACATAGGACCAAAAATGCAAGGAATTAAGGGTGAAGTTTTCTACACCTATTGTCCATGCCATGATCCAGGTGGATTAAGAAGACCTAAAAATTTCATAGTCTCAGAATCTCATGGAGTCATTCTCATCGCATAGAGCTCACAAACACGATCTCGATGCAACTTGAACTACGTCAAAATGAGGTCATATGCAAGAGTTATGCTCGATCAAAGATTGGTCAAATAGGCGAATCAGGGGACCAGAAAAGGAAAAAAATGACCATCTCAGAAATGGTAAAAATCAGCATCATCGCGAAGAGCTTGTTAAGAACTTTCCAATAGTGTTCGTTTCATCAAAAACGAAGACCGTATGCTAAAGTTACACCAAGTCAAAGTTTTAGTCAAAATGATGATGTCAGCATGTGACATGGCAGTTGACTGGATGGTGTACATGAATTTTGTGAGATTTTTTCCACATCACTTGCAATTTCCACATCACCATCTAGTCAACTACCACGTCACATGTTGACATCGTCATTTTGACTAAAACTTTGACTTGGTGTAACTTTGGCATACGGTCTTCATTTTTTGTGAAACGAACACCATTGGAAAGGTCTTGACAAGCTCTTCGTGATGATGCTGATTTTGACCACTTCCAAGATGGTCATGTTTTTTGGACGAATTCTGTTATCAAGCATGATCTCTCTTTTTCTCTTCTATCTCCTAATTTTCTTTAGTATTTTAATTCTTTGAGTTTCTAGTTTATGTTCATTAATTTTTTTTGGATAAAGTATTAAGTGTACCTAATTTACTCCCTCAATGGTTAAGATTCAAAAACACACAATTTTGTGGCAATTGGGAAAAAATTGTAATTAGGAGTTAAGTGCAAATTATTTGTAAACTTCTAACATCAGATTAAGTGGTATCAGAGCAGTTTAACAGGAAAAAATGCAAGTGGTGAATGTTAACTAGGTTGAAATTGAAGCAAGGAGAAGGTGCACTTGAAGAATTTAATCCTGAGATTGGAAAACAAAGGACTTTTCCATGATCAAAGATAGTAGCTGAACAAAGTCCTACAGAGCTTGATGAGAAAGATTTCTAGAAAGATTTTCTCAAAATGAAGTCAATGGTGGAAGTTCTTTTCCAAGAGAGGCAAGAACGACAGAGGAAAAAGGAAGACAAGGCTAGGAAGAAGGAGGAAGTTGAATCCTCATTGAAAGAGACAAAGGTAAAGGAGTAGGAGGTGGTAGTGACCCTCCTAAACCTCCATCCCCGTCATCTTCATCTTCTTCATCGTCTTCTTCTTCTTCGTCTAACTCTTCTAAAAACAAACAAGTTGTGCAAACACCTTTGTTAAAACTGGACGTTAAATTTGAGTTGCCTATGTATAATGGTGAATTGGATGCAAAAAATTGGATAATTGGCTTAAGCAAATTGAAATGTATTGCAGGGTTCAACAGATCTTGGATGATTCTTCCAAAATCCAGCTAGCTACTCTTAGAATGGGAGGCACTGCATTGGTTTGGTGGAAGAGTAAGATTCAAGATGATCTTGCTACACACGGTAAAATCATTTCATCTTGGTATGAATTTACTTTTGCTTTACAGAAATAGTTTTATCCTTTGGGTTATATGCAACAAGTTGTTATGGAGTGGAAAAATCTAAGACAGGGTAAAGGACAAACGGTACAAGAGTATACACAGGTGTTTAGGAAGAAAGCACTCATTCTTGGCATTCCTCTTTATACACAAGAAACTTTATTAAAGTATATAGGTGGTTTGCATTCACATTTGAAACATACAATCCTGATGTTTAATCCATCTAACTTTGATGAAGTGTGTGTACAAGCAACCCACATTGAAGCAGGTGAAAGGAACATAAGTTTCAGTTCAAAGGAGGAATTTGTTCCTCCAATTGAAGGCAATAAAAAGGGTAAGGAGAGGAAAGCAACTACTGTGAAGAAAGAGGAAGGTGAAAAGCCTACTTGTTCACATTGTCAGAAGAAAGGGCACGAAGATGCAAAGTGTTGGAAACTGCATTCGGAATTGAAACCAAAGTGGTTTAAGGATCATAAAGGAAAGCAAAAGGCCACAATTGTCATTCAGGATATTGGATCAGATTCTGATGATGAAACAAAGATAATAGTTGTGGGTTTGAAAGGTAAAGCTTTTGTTGGTAATGATTCTGTCATTGATTTTTCATGTGTTTCTACTTCTAAAAGTCATGTTGTTCCTAAAGATAGCAAAAGATTTGAATTGTTTCATATAAGGGTGATTTCTAAGAACACTAAGATTGATACACTAATAGATAGTGGGTTCCAAGTTAATCTAATTTCAAAAGAAGTTGTTGAAAAGTTGTGATTAAAAACAAAGCCATATAAGAAACCTTATCCATTAGGTTGGGTGTGCAATGATAACAAATTGTGAGTAACTAAGCAATGCAATTTAAGATTTGCAATAACATCTAAGTTTATAGATGAGGTTGAATTTGATGTGGTTCCACTTGATATATGTGGGATTGTGTTGGGTAGCCCGTACTTATATGATAGAAAAGGAATCTTCTACAGGGAACATAATCAGTATCACTTGTTTAAGGAAGGAATTGAATACATTGTGCATTCTCATCCAATTAAGACTGATAACTCTTTTGTGACAACGGGACAATTGAAAAGGGTAGTTAATGCCAACAATAATTTGGCACTTATGTTTGTACCACAAGAAGTGTCATTGCATAAAAGCATCTCTACTTCTAAGGTAGATCTAGTTATGAAAGACAAGCATGATGTTCGTACATTCTTTTTCTCGTCTGCAAATTCAGTTTTGTTATTCAGCCTTCTACTTTTCAACAGTGTATGGTTGGTAGCAGCAACATTGAATGTGGATGTGTATATGGCTAATGTACTTAATAATATCAGTGTAGTTTTGATTGTTGTTATGATAATTCAGATGTACAGGTTCTAGAAAGGAAGGACATATGATACTGGGCAAGTGAGGCAAAAATTCCCTTCAATTGTATGTAAAATAGACTTTTGGTGGTCCAAAAGCTTCTTAATGGGGAGGAATGATCCAGGTGGATCTAGAAGACCTCAAAATTCAACAGTCTTAGAATCTCATGGAGTCAACCTCATCACATAGAGCTCGTAAACACGACCCCGATGCAACTTGAACTGCATCAAAAGGAGGTTGTATGCAAGAGTTATGCTTGGTCAAAGATTGGTCAAACAGGTGAATCAGGGGGCTAGAAAAGGAAAAAAATGACCATCTTAGAAGTGGTCAAAATAAGTATCATCACAAAGATCTTGTCAAGACCTTTCCAACGGTGTTTGTTTCGTCAAAAATGAAGACTGTATGCCAAAGTTACACCAAGTCAAAGTTTTAGTCAAAATGATGATGTCAGCATGTGACGTGGCAATTGACTAGATGGTGACGTGGAAATTGCAAGTGATGTGGAAAAAATCTCACAAAATTCATGTACACCATGCTTTATTTTTGAAAAAAATTAAGTGGTGGAAGTTTATTCCAAAATCCATTTGGTGGGATCAGATTTTGTGGGATCCCAGCCGGATTTGGTGGGATCCAAATCTCCTAAAAATAAAAAAGGTTAACTCATAAATAACCCTCCATTTTAAAGAAAAAACAACTTAACAATTCAAAAACAAATAACAAAAAAACCAAATGAGGTCGTGAATAGTGTTAAGGGCTTAAGCAAATTAAATTGTTTTTTTATGGGGAAGTTATTGTTTTTTAATGGGTTGTCATATTTAAAGCATATTCTAGCCCGATTTATTAACAAAATAACCTTTTATGGTTATTTTAACCCCTTAAATTATTATGAAGCCTAATTAAAGGCCAAAAGGGTTTGAACAAAATATTTAAAAGGGGTTAATTTGTTTGAGGGGAGTTATTTTATTTATTATGGTGGTATAAAAAGGGGGTAGGAATGTGAGTTTTTCATTCAGGTGTTTTGAGAGAAAATGTTATGCTCTTTTGAGGAATTTTTGGAGGAGAACTTTACAAGGTGATATTACACCAAGAATTGTAAAAAAATTGAGAGTGAGATTGTGAGGAGACTATTATAAGCTTAGAGAATTGTAAGGAGGCATTTTCAGGTGCTTGGCAATTTTAATAAAGCGGTCCAATGTTGAGAAGCGGACTCAGAGACATAGTCCTAATCGGACGAACTCCGTTATCAAGTGTGATCTCTTTTTTTCTCTTCTATCTCCTAATTTTCTTCAGTATTTTAATTCTTTGAGTTTCCAATATATGTTCATTAAATTTTTTTGGATAAAGTATTAAGTGTACCTAATTTACTCCCTCAACGGTTAAGATTCAAAAACATGCAATTTTGTTGCGATTGGGAAAAAATTGTAATTAGGAGTTAAGTGCAATAAATTTGTAACTTTCTAATTCCAGATCATGCCATGACCATACCAAGAACCCTAAAACAATCTCACAATGAGACAAGTCCCCACAACCATACAAACTAAGGAACACAAGAGGATCCTAATGGTTTCAATGTTCAATTATATGTTTTCTAAACTTGTATTCATTTTAAACCCTAATGAAATATTCTCTAAATTTATTTTATCCAAAATAAAAGTTAAAGAGAGCATATTAGAAGGCATTTGTGTTCGAATCCAACACCAAATAATGTAAAAGTATTCATAATATTGACGCCAATTATAGGTTAGTTTACAATCCATCTACTAAGGAGCTTCCAATAATTCAATATATTTTTTATATGAGGGCTCAAATGTCCTTCAAAATACATTTTTTACAAAACTACGTGTTGATGCCAAAAATTGGCAAGGTAACAGCCCTTTATGGGAAACTTAGTTAATGGGGGGACCAATTGCGCTAAATGGAGTGACCTCCAGATTTTTAAAGAAGCCAACTTCTTATGTAATTGGGGTTTTGGAATGGGAAAAAGGAAGCAGATATAAAAAGTAAATATCTAACTAAGGCGATGTGCCAAGGAGTAGATATAGGCACGATAAATCTATCTTTTGGGATTTGATTTAAGGGCTCGATCAACAATCTTCTATGTCCAAGAATAACATAAATTGAAGTTAAAGACTTGAACAATTCATTTAATGACATAAAATCATTCTCACACACATTCACTGAAAATAGGAGTCAAAGACATGATCTAAACCAATAAATTTGTATTAAAATCATAAAAGTTCTGCAATGAACAATTCAAGACAATAATGGCACAATATCAATGTTTTATCAAATAGCTTAAGAAAAATAGACAGGCTAAACAATGGCACAGTCTGAAAGTCTCATACAATAATCTAAAAGCAATAAAATAAAAGGCTTGGTGTCTTTTCCTAATTTTTAGATGCATCTTTCGAACTCGTTTTCAGAAGCAAGAAGAAGTATATATAGCTAGCAATCCTACTGCCTAGCCGACTAGTAAAAGAAAATATTTTGTATCCCGAGCAATGATGGTTGCAACAATGATTCTCCTTGGCCGTTGTAACAAAAAAGATTCAGGCCATAGCACGTAGTCACTCCCCAACCAGATGCATCCCCTACGAATGATGGCAGTGGTTTAGAAAAATATTGCGCAAACAAGTGTCATTTACCTATGAAGGTAGTTAAGACACACGACAACATGTCGCAGCTTGTTACTTACTCCATCCTTTCTTTTGATGAAGTCCTCGTGAAAGGGACACGTGGCGACAGGTTGCAGTGTGCTCTTTGATTCCTCCCTTCAACGATGAAAACTTGTGCTAGGAAGACACGTGGAGGAATTCCCAACTATCGATGCTGACTATGGGGTCTGCCAAAAGTGTATGTAGATGCATGCTATGTGGCATGCAGCTGGGGACCAGCTAAAAAGTGAAGGGAAGTAGCTATGAATAGCCTGCATCGTAGACATGTGGAAGCATGGTGGGAGACAGTAGAAGAGTGAAGGAAGCATTTGCTACGAGGAGCGCCTGGCGGACACGTGGCAGTAGCCGACAGAGCATATCAAAAGAGGTCTGATTGAGAAGCTAAGGGTAGCATTTCTAACATATGAGGCGCGGGTCGGTACTTAGCAAAATAAAACCACCCGAAGGGAGCTCGAGGAAATTCATATTCAAACTACACATCAATAAAATAAATAATTTATGTAGACTTTCTTTCTAGCTTTCTCGCAATCCCAAGTTCTTTCTAAGATCATCTAGTCTTTAATGGTGGTTCCATGTCACCCAACCATGTGCTACCCTTAGGTCCACCACATCATGCTAGGAGATAATCACATGAGCCATACACATGCTTAGACCAAAGACTTGGGAGTAAGGCTTACACACACACCAAACATGGAGTATATACATAATATAAACAACATACAAGAGTCACTCAACCAATAATACCTAAAGGATAAGGATATAAATTCTCAAGTACAAATCTAATGGCCATATGGATGAGATCTTAGAGAGGGAGTAGAGAGTGTCATCACAATATCCTATGGTACTAGCTAAGAAGGATCAAGTACACCACTCATAAGAGACGAGGTCACTCAATCAGCATGTACCAACAATCCTTGAGCAGGCACATGTCTTCTACACTCATATTGAACCTATATGACCACTCAAGATATGTCGTAGGAATAATTATCTTATTTTATTTTAATTAACCATGAAATTTTAGTTATCACTTGTTAAGAAACTCTTGCATGAGGTATCCTTGGCCCACTTTAGACCCTGCAAAACATTGGGAGCCACTCCCCTACTACTTTCTAACACGTCCATCCTAGGTTCTTCACAACTCAACAGAATTGAGTGTGACTCGAAAAACAAACTGCAAAAATTTGGCTATTATATATATGTTGAGGTGTACTTGATGTTTGTTGGATAATTGTTCATCCATGGAACCCTTCTTTCGATAAGTTTGCATTCACCCAAGTACAGGATGACAAGATTTTTCTCTAATGCCACTTGTAATTTCCCCTAGTTTAATAACCCTAGAAAAAGAATAAGAACCATATTAAGACATATAACTAATTTTACACAAACATAATTTTACTCATGTAACTTGCTTTAAAACATATTATGTGATAACAATTAAACATGGAATTCAATGTTTAGATCTTTAACCTTACATAATTTAAGAATGAGACAATTAACTATGTTATCAACTAGGGTATTACTTTTATGAACATGCAAGATTGCTCACTTCCTGAAAGGAATAGACATCCACCTTATTTCTCTCACTAACCTTGTGGAATGGTAGATTTACTGTGCCAAGGGCGCGTGCACCATCTCAAGTTGGACACCCTCAAGGATTGGTTACCTGTCTTGCTATCCATCCAACATTTGGGTGGACTGACCCGCCTTTCCCTTCCACACACTCCCTATCCTCATCAAGCGTTATGGCAGAGATTTCGGTTGAAGTCTATCACGTTCATTATCGTGAACTATTTAATTCATCTTAAATCCACATATTTCAGGTTTGTTAAGTGACTTAAAGAATGGATACTTGCTTATTAATTTTTGGCAATTAGAGAGTATGTTGCTTTATTTAATTCATCAGTAATATAGTCCTGAGTTCGTTTCTAAGAGTAATTGTCATACTAGATTTCTTAACAACGATTATTCTTATTAGTCCCTCATAGCTAGTAACTTATTTAATTTATCATGCCCAGGTCGATAGTTCATGGTTCTATATTTAATCTTAAGTGAAATATAAATATTGCACATAAACTTAGTCATGACCTCCTGTAGGAGGCTCAATCATTCACAGGGGCTAGGTTGAGACACTTACCTCTTTCCTGCAAATCTTCCACGGCTTGGCTCCCTCTTTCTTTGTTTTTTCTCTAATGCTCCCCATTCAGGCCCCGCCTTCCTTTTAACATCCTTCAATGGTCACACCCCTTCGTTGGGTGGTCACCTGTTTGGAGAAAGACACCTTCATTTCCTAGGGTCACGTCTTTCCTCTCATCTCAATCACGACTTAGACCCGATACTATTTACTTTGTTATTTTCAAGAATACAAATCATCGTAAGCTTAATCGTTCTTAAAACATTTCCTTTTACAAAGTTATATATAATAATAATAACAATTATAAGAATTATTTTTTATGAATGTGGGGATATGACAATTTCCCCCCCTACAAATTGCTTGTCCTCAAGCAAAATTCAAACTTGGATGCTTTAGAATTTCTTCACTTTCCCATGTAGAATCTTCCTCAAGTAACCCCTTCCACTTAATCAAATATTTAGGGATAATTTTGTTTCTCAACTTTTTCTCCCGCACGTTTAAGATTGTTTCAAGTTCCAAAATCAGTCTTCCCTCATCATCAAGAGGTGGTAACTCTGCACATGGAGTAACTTGTTTCCCAAGAACCTTTTTAAGTCTAGACACATGAAAGATGTTATGAATCTTGCTATTGCTAGGCAATTCCAACTCATAGGCTACTTCACCTATTCTCCCGAGGACCTTGTACGAGCCATAAAAACAGGGTTTTAGCTTCTTTGCACCACTTAATTTAATTGAAGATTGCTTGTAGGGTTGGAGTCTCAGAAAAACCAAGTCTCCAACTTCAAATGTTCTTTCTACTTTATTTTGATCTGCATAAATTTTTTGTTGATTTTAGCATGATGAAGATTATCTTTGAGGGCTTTCATTATATCCATGCTTTGTTGTACGAAGTCTCTGGCACCTGGTACTCTGCTATCCTAAATGGCCAAGCTTCCAAAAGTAGTTGCTTCATACCCATAGAGAGTCTTGAAGGGGCTCATTCTAATGGACATATGGAATGTTATGTTGTAGCAGTATTCTCCCAAGTGCAACCATTTGACCCAAGAGTTTTGTTGTCTTGTAACATAATTCCTCAAGTATTCTTCCAACCACTTATTCACAATCTCTATTTTCCCATCTGTTTGGGGGTGGTAGCTAGTACTTGGAGTAAGATGTGTACTTGCGAGTCAGAAGAGTTCTTGCCCGAAATGGGTAAGGAAATGACTATCTCGATCACTGACTATATTTTGGGGCAATCCATGTAACTTGAAGATCTCTTTGAAGAACACTTCAACTATTTGGGGTGCTTTGAACTCAGTGGATATTGGAAGGAAATGAGCATACTTAGTTAGTCGATCTACTATCACAAAAATGCAATCCTTCCCTTGAACTTTAGGCAGTCCAGTGATAAAATCCATTGAAACATTTTCCCATTTTTGATCTAGAATAGGCAGTGGCTGAAGTAACCCTGCTAGGTGGTTTAGTTATGCTTTATTTTTCTAGCAAGTCATACATTCTTGAACATATTTTCCCACATCCTTTTTGAGGCCTTTCCAAGAATATCGTTCCCTTATCTATTTGTAAGTCTTATAGTATCCTGGATATCCCGTCAGAGGGGAATCATGGTATTCCTTCAAAAAAAATTCCTTAATCTTAGAGTGTGGCACTAGGAATATTTCGTCTTTATACAAAATGATATCTTCTACCACTCTAAACTCACTATTGGGTGAATTTACTTCAAGTATTTCTTGAGCTAGTGGATCCTTGGCATATTCTATAATAATGTCATTCCTCCAACTTCTAGTAATGCTAGTGCTTGCATTCACTTGCGGGTGTCTCGACAAGGCATCAACTACCACATTGTTATTTCCTTTAACATATTCAATATCAAAATTGTAAGCTTGTAATTTACTCACCCACTTTTGTTGGTGGTCGTTCAAGTCCCTTTGATTCATAAAGAATCTTAAGCTGTTATGGTCTGTCTTGATATTAAATTTTCCACAAACCAAATATTGCCGAAATTTGGCCAAGGCATGCATAATGGCCAACATCTCTTTATCATAAATAGAATAGTGCCTTTCAGTTTCTATAAGTTTACGACTTTCAAAAGCTATTGGGTGTCTATTTTGCATCAAAATTGCTCCAATTCCTTCCCCTGAGGGGTCACATTGAAGTTCAAATGGTTGAGTGAAATTTGGTATGGTTAAGGCATGATATGAGCACATTGCTTCTTTGAGTTTTTTGAAAGCTTCTTGTGATTTCTCATTCCACGCAAAAGCCCCTTTCTTGGTTAAGTCTGTGAGTGGGGCGGCTATTTTTGAGAAGTTCTTCACAAAACATCGGTAATAGCTAAAGAGCCCCACGAAACCCCTGAGTTGGGTAAGGGACTTTGGTTTTGGCCATTCCTTGATGGCTTTGATCTTCTCTTCATCAAAACAGACTCTTAGGGCGCTGATTTTATGTCCTAGGTAGAGGATCTCATCTAGGCCAAATTTTCATTTTGATGCTTTGGCATATAATGTAAGAGACCAGGTGTCTCTCAACCCAAAACTTCTGACTTTGAATGCAATTTTTGTTTGTTTTGTAGTTTTTTGATTTTTTGAGGTTTTTTTGCAATAAGAGAGATTGGTGCAATTTTGAAATAAAATACATTAAATTGATAAAAATTCTAGAACAACGATGAATCTATAATTTTTGAACTGAGAATGCTTTCCTTATTCAAATCCAACTATTACAATCTAAAAGGCAATAGATGCAAAGAAAAAGGTAGCTGGTAATTAATCTAAAAGAACTTGATTTTATTGCAGCCAGGCGCACAATTGAAGAATATTAAGATATCATGAAATGCATTCTTTCCCTCAACCAAGATGACGCCAAAAACCATTGAGGAGCTAGGCGACCAATCTGGAGTGGACAGAGACCAAAGATCAAAGGCGTTTCTCTTATTTCCTTCACATGCCAATCTGCCGGTACAATATGACCTTTAGCAGCAATGAAGAATGTACGACTAAGAAGTATGAAGCCAAAACAACTGGAAATGGGCCTTAGTCAAGTCGCCCTTGATATCTGATGAAAAACAATTCAAACCCTTATTGAATCCTTCCTCTGTAAGCACAAATATGACTTCTAAATAAAGTCATCCAACTAACAAGCTTCAACTGGTATCTCACAATCTCAGTATGTCTAATTCTGAAGAGGGAACGTTCTTCAAAATCCAATGATTCGTAGAAACCCTTGTTTCACAAATCCCAATGTTCTCAGAGAGAAAATAAGACAAATTAGAATAATTCACAATGAAGTTCGATTTTCCTTGAGATGAAATATAAACCTTCTCTCAATAAGTTGACCCAAAAAAGCAAGTGAATAAGCATTTAAAATATTATCAAATTCGTCTCTTCAAACTTAGGAGAAATAATTGAGATATGGCATCCTTTTTAATAAATGACTATTGAATAAATAAGTCATTAATAAATGACCTTTTAATATAAAGTATAAAATACTTTATATTATTCCATTGATATTTTAATATTTAATTAATTAACTTTATATTATAAAGTCACAACTTAAATATTTATCCCAATATCATTAAATGCTTTGATATTCAATATCTGCTCACCAGACTGTCAAACTGGGTCGAAACTGAATTGACCAACTGAACCAGGTGCCCTGCCAGAAATAGAAACCCATGTCTGTCTGACTTACTATAAATAGTAAGTATCTAAAAATCACTCTATAAGTGTCTGCCAAGGCCCAAACCTGAATCAACTGTTGGAGTAATGTTCCCAAACACTGGATAACTGCCTCAAGTGATCCTCTAAACACATCTGTCAGCCTACGAGGATCTGAATGATAGGCTAACCCCCGAAACAACTATACTGCCTAGGAAGGGGACATTACAGTCTGCCCTCCCTGAAATTGCTTGTCCTCAAGCAATCTCAGCTCTGGATGCTGTAAAATCTCCTCTGACTCCCATGTAACATCCTCAACCAACAAGTCTCTCCATTTAATCAAATACTCTCTAATGACCCGCCTCCTAAGATGTCTCTCTCTAACATCAAGGATGGCCTCAAGCACTAATATCAACTTCCCCTCATCATTAAGGGGTGGCAGTACTGGAGAGGGAATCACATGTTGACCCAACGCCTTCTTCAGGCGAGAAATGTGAAACACGTTGTGAAGCTTGCTATCCACTGGTAAATCCAACTCATATGCAACCTCTCCCATTCGTCTGATGACTCGAAATGGACCATAGTAATGAGGTTTCAACTTCTCTGCACCACTCTTCTGTAGAGTGGACTGACGGTAAGGCTGTAACATGAGATACACCATGTCACCCACTACAAAGGAACGCTCAACCCTTTTCTGATCAGCATACTACTTCTGCTGATTTTGTGCCCGCCAGATATTGTCTCTAAGAGACCTCAAAATATCCTACTGATCCTACATCATATCACCTGTGCTAGGCACTCTGCTACCACTCAACACCAAATCCAAAAGGTTGGGCGCCTCATACCTGCACAATTCCATAAAGGGTGTCATATGTATAGTCATGTGGTGAGTAGAGTTATAACAATACTCACAGAGGTATATCCACCTCACCCAAGCTCTCTGTTGTCTAGCTATATAATTACGTAGATATCCTTCCACCCACTTATTGATGATCTTCGTCTGTCCATCTGTTTGTGGATGGTAGCTAGTACTAGGTGTCAGTTCAGTTCTGTTAGAACTGTAAAATTTTGAAAATTTTATAGTTGATTATATTCATGAGTTTCCAAAATAGTCCTCACCATAAGCACAAAATCCTCTCTTCATAACATTTTGCCCATATTTTGTCATGTGGTCCTGTAGAATCCATCTAGTCCTGAATATTTTACAGTATAATTCATATCGGCAAGAGATGGTGAGGGTCTCCCCGATCCATAAAGCATCCTTACTAATGTGTATCTTTTGTAGTCTATCGGCAAGAATGCAGGAATATCATACCGAATATTCCATCTATAAACACATATCGACAGGACGAAATTTATTGTCACGGCGACAAAAAGATCATATTGGCAAGAAAGCTATTGTCGGAATAAGTCATAACGAATTCATGCATGTCTTACCGACCGGTGCACAAGGAGTGATATCGGCCAGACTAAAAGTCATCGGAATGAAGTCTTATCGAATGCATCAGGTCTTGCCAAAAAAGCGCAAGGGGATTCTATAAATGATTATTGGGATGAAGTTATGTAGTCTTGCTGACCCATATGTCTCGCTAAAAGTGGTTTCATTGGTGAGAAAGTAAATATGTCTCATCAACCGGAAAACATACCAAAGGATATATCTCGGTGAGAGACAAAGTAATCTATGAAACATCTCCCTGACTCCAAAAGTCATAGCGAAACACATAAGATGAAAGCATATTTGTCAGTGAGACTCCAAATGTCGATGAGACGGTGAGACATTATAGTGATGTACAGTTTTTAATAGTTGGTGAGACCTCAAGGTTTCAGGAAGACTATAGGATGTTTTGACGAATAATTTAATGAACGTTGCTAAAAGTTATCGCCAAAGATTTGAAAATGTCTCACCGATAATACTATATGATGTGACAGTAAGAGCTTCAAACAATGGACTTACTACACTCGTGTTTCAGCTAACACATTAATGGCTCGACAGAGCATAATAAGGAGAATTCAATTGGAAACATTAGTGGGGAATTGATAGCGGAAGAGTTGGAAAGGTGAACGAAGAACCAGGGCATTCTTTCAGTCGGAAGGCTTCAAGCGAATAGAGTAAGTTCTTGTGCCTTAGTTCCTCTGGTTTTAACTACTGTAATTTTGAGGAAATGGAATCTCCCAGCTTAGGAAAATCAAAAGGTAGAAAGCATGGTGAAAGAAGTCAACCAAAAGGAAAGAAACAAAAAACTGAGACAGAACATGAGGGCAATGAGCAAAGATTAAATCAGGACCTTGTTGACCAATTACCGGGTTCTGGACCTAAAGCCAGAAGATTTGCACAACTTAGGGCAGAATTAAATAAACTGGATGATAAATGAAAATTCATAGGAGATGTTTGGACTGCAATAAGGGGGTATGAGTTGTTTAATTTTCACTATCATAGGAGAAATTGTTTTGAACCAGTATGCAACCCATGGAAGCTTAACTTAGGAAAGTTGGTATGCCCTAATGTATTCGTTAATGTTGAATTGGTGAAATTGTTGGCTATCCACTATAATTCAAAACTCAAGGCTATATGTGACCCATCCGGGAAGCCACAAATACATTTATCAGAAGAGGCAATAGGGGAGGTTTTCAATTTGGAAGGGGTTTGCAATGAAAAAATCATATGTGAAGAATTGGAAATGGAGTTGAGAAGAATGGATACAATCTATAAGGGTTGGAGGTTGCCAATTCACAGGACTAGACAAGGTGGAAAACCAGTCCCTCTACAGGATAGTGATGGACCTCCTTTTCATGTTGATTTATTTGAACCTTATATGAAATATACTTATTTCTTAGTGGGCCAGGTATTGGGAATGGATGTCCTCAAGTACATGTCAATTGTGCCCATGATAATTTCTGCAGATATCCAGTACCACAACTCTAGGCCCTTTGACTATGCCTCATACATTTTTAAGGGGCTTGATTCTGGATTGATGGCAATCAAGGGCAAAGCCTCTATCTTTCATCTCAGGCATTATTCACTGTTGATGCATATAGTGTTATATTCTGGACAAGAGTTGGGATTTTGGCCCTAGGAGATGATAATTTCTCAAATTGATAAGGAAGGTGCAACATTTCCTGTTCAATTATGGACTGCTATTTGGGACACTAGATTTGCCAACTCTAGTTTTGTTCATTTTGAAGAATATTTTGTGAAGACATTGCACAAATTGTACAATCATCCATGTAATTGTTCTTTATTTGAAGAGATAAAGAGGTTTCTTTGGCCAGAGGATTTCAATGGGCCGATTAGTCATAATTGGGGAGATTGGTATTGCCTGGAGGGAGCCACTATGATTAGAGTTTATGGATTTGAAGATGCCCGATTCATTTTGCCAAGAACAGTCCCAAATAAAATTGCATATTTGGAAATTGTCAGACAGATGGATTATTCCAGTGTTATGAATTTTAGCTCCTTTGGGAAGTAGGATTTCATGCCTAGTACATTATGCTTTGGTGATTTTACTGTGTTAGCCAAAGAAGGATACAATTTGATCCTTGACAAACTACTACAGTACAACATGAAAAGAGGACCACCTAGAAAGAATTTTGACCCAGAAGGGTATATTAATTATGCTAAACTAAGGATAAACTTTGGAGGGTATCAACATGTGCCCTATCACTTTGATGACATGATCTGGAATTTGGAAGAGGAAGAAGCAGAGATGGTGGTTGAAAGGTATAATTAGAGATTGTAGGATACAAAGTTGTCATCTTCTGGGGAGGAGACACCTGAAGATAATGCGCCACAAAACCAACCAAATAAAATGACCAGATTGAGAACTCAGCAATATACCTGCCCTGCCAGAGAATTGAGTACTGAAGAAAATGTGGAGGCAGATCTGAGGAATGTAGAATACAGATCATTTGTTTTAGATGATGAATTCATAAACTCTCCAGAATTTAAGGCATTCTTGTACAAGCAAAAGGGAAAAGAAATAAGGGAAAAGGTTGATAATATCACTTCAAGTAATGAGGAGCAATTGCTGAATGATTTGAAGTTATGTGTGGATAAGGAAATGGAAGATATGACCCCTGAAAAGGGGAGGAAAATGTTGGAAATTGTCAGTGTGATGATTTTCCCTGGCTTAGATCTCAATTCTGCAGTAGTTTTTGATAGTTTATTGAAAGATAGTAGTGCTACAGATAAGCTCAGCCCATAAAAGGTGACAAAGGTATATGCGGGATCAAAATATAATCCACATGAGGGGTCATCGATGATTTGGACCTTATATCTGCCTCATAGAAAATCGGTGGTCATTAATACTGAGAAGGCTTTTGGGCATGTAATGAATTTGAAAATTGGAGAAGCTGATCCTGTGGAGACAACAAAAATTGAAATTAACGTTGCAAAACTAAACAAAGCACAAATTCAAATGCTAATAAAGGAAAGAGAAATGTACAAAGCAAATAATGAAAGGATGTTGAGGGAAAATGACCACTTAAAAGATTTGTTAGGTGTTACAATGAAACCAACCAACCTGCTTACCCATGGTGAAAGTTCACAGTCAAAAGATCATTGGGAAGGATCAAGTGCTTATTCCCAAGGGAAATATGATGCCATTGCAGCAATGATTAAGAAAAGACAGGCTAGCCTAACAACTTGGTTAAATAAGCTATGGGGAAAACATTCACACAACTTTGCTGCATTAAAAGAACATGAAAGGATGAATGGAAGGATTCTGGAAAAGTTCCAAGAAGTAAACCAGAGGGATGCTTCTAACAGTGTAACAATTGAAGCCGCAAATCATTTTGTGAATAAGCACCGAGACTTCTCTAAAGAATTGCAAGAGGATGCGCAGGGATTGATGAATGCCACCATGAAGGAATTGGCAACATTCTTTGATGAGAAAGGAGAATTAAAAGAAATGACTAGATGGAAAAATGAATGTGAGTCAATATTGCAAGAAATCCTGAGAACAACTACCGTGGAAAACAAAACATTGGATGAGGCGTGCAAGCAAAATGAGAAGATGGTAAGAATGGAGATTGGAACGTAGTAGGAGATGCAGATACACACGAACATCAGGATTATTTGGATCACCTGGCTAAAGTTCATTTATGGCTAAACAGAGCCTGATTATCTTTAATCTATTTGTTATTTAAACATATAACATTTCTGAAAGCACGCGTCCTTTCGAGTATTTGATGTATAAATATCTGTTTCAGTAGCAAAATAGAAAAAAAAGGGAGAGAAGAACATAGAATATAGAAGATAAGATAGAATAGGAAAAGGATACAGTAGAATACAATGTTTCACAGATATGAGACTATGATGCATGTTTAAGAATATGGAGATATTAATGAAAATCATTTAATGTGGTGGCGTATTTCTGGTGTCAATTGTCTGTTGTGTTCATTGAAAGTATTACTAAAGTTGTCTCCAAGATTGGTGCTTTCTGGTTATTTAAAATTGATATAACAAGTTTATATTCAATTTATCAGTGCACATCTGTTGTATCTGTGTGGTTGATTAATTGGTTCTTTCAAGAAAAGATTAAATCCTTTTAATTGATCATAGTAATCAGGGAAGTTCGTCTGGGTCATTAAGAAGAACTTGGTAGTCGTAGTCTTGCATGTTTATACAAGTTATAAACTAAAATATATGCTCAACAATTTGAATGTTTTCCAGAAATAAGTTGCTTATTTCAATTTCATTTGACTCCGCATACCCAATAAGGCACTAGTCTGTGCATTTTCATCATTTAGTTTCATCCATTTTTTACATCTGTTAACTGAACATATTAGGTTTTAGTTTTAATATTGCTATACAATTTATACCAAATCAAGTTTTATTTGTCCACTCCCATCTGCCATTGTGGGAAAAACACTTCAAAAGAGATAAGCACAAGTTAAGTCTGCCTCACTCATATAGGTACACTCGCCTAGGTCTAGTAGCACCTGAAGAGTAGAAGGTCTAAACCATTTGACCTTGTATGTTACCCTAAACCGTATCAAGAGATTGGCAACCTCTTGAGGCATTTAGCCTGCATTTTTGAGAGCTAACAGGTTCCACAAAGTCTAAACAACTCCTACCAAAAGTCGCTCATGAACCGACTGTCTCTATCGCTGACTATAGTTTGAGGCAAACCATGTAACCTGAATACCTCTCTGAAGAAGAGCTCTGCAGTCTGCGATGTTGTGAATGTAGTGGTGATCGGAAAGAAGTGTGCATATTTTGTCAACCAATCAACAACCATGTAAATACAATCTTTACCTTGGGCTTTCGGAAAACCCGTGATAAAGTCCATTGATAAGCATTCCCACTTCCTGTCAGGTATCAGAAGTGGCTGAAGCAATCTTGCAGGATATGTGTATTCTTGTTTGTTATGCTGGCAAACAGAACACTCTCATACATATTGAAGAACATCAGTCTTTAGCCCTTTCCAAGTAAACTGTTCCCGTACCAGCTTATACGTTTTAAAATAACCGGGATGGCCTACCATAGGAAGATCATGAAAGGCTCTCAGAATTGTATCCTTCAACTCTAAATCAGGAACCAAAAAATCCACCCCTTGTAAATGATCAAGTCATTTACAACTGTGTATCTACTATCCTGCTTTGTCCCGTCAACAATGCTAGAAGCCCATGGGTTCTTAGCATACTTTGTAATAATCTGGTGCCTCCAATCCTTGAAGATCTATGCCATAGCATTCAACTGAGGTCTGCGAGACAAAGCGTCAGCTACAACATTCTACTTCCCTTTAATAAAGGTGATGTCAAAATCATATGATTGCAGTTTGCTGACCCACTTTTGTTGTCTTTCATTTAGGTCTCGCTGTCCAAGGAAGTGTTTCAGGCTGTTATGATCTGTACGCACACTGAATTTGCTACCCACCAAGTATTTCTTGAACTTAGCCAAAGCATGCATAATGGCTAACATCTGCTTGTCATAGATGCTATAGAATCTCTCGGGACCCCTAAGCTTCCTACTCTCAAAAGCAATAGGATGTCTCTCCTACATCAAAACGACACCAATACCCTCCCCTGAGGCATCACAATACAATTTTGTTCGCAATAGGATGTCTGATACCACTGTAAGAGACCAGGTGTCTTTCAACCCAAAACTTCTAACTGTGAATGCAATTTTTGTTTGTTTTGTAGTTTTTTTATTTTTTGAGGTTTTTTTGCAATAAGAGAGATTGGTACAATTTTGAAATAAAATACAATAAATTGATAAAAATGCCAAAACAATGATGAATCTATAATTTTTGAACTGAGAATGCTTTCCTTATTCAAATTCAACTATTACAATCTAAAAGGCAATACATGCAAAGAAAAAGGCAACTGGTAATTAATCTAAAAGAACTTGATTTTATTGTAGCCAGGCGCACAATTGAAGAATATCAAGATATCATGAAATGCATTCTTTCCCTCAACCAAGATGACGCCAAAAATCACTAAGGAGCTAGGTGACCAATCTGGAGTGGACAAAGACCAAAGATCAAAGGCGTTTCTCTCATTTCCTTCACACACCAATCTGCTGGTACAATACAGCCTTTAGCAGTAATGAAGAATGTACGACTGAGAAGTATGAAGCCAAAATAACTGGAAATGAGCCTCAGTCAAGTCGCTCCTGATATCTATTGAAAAACAATTCAAACCCTTACTGAATCCTTCCTCTGTAAGCACAAATATGACTTCTGAATAAAGCCATGCAACTGACAAGCTTCAACTGGTATCTCACAGTCTCAGTATGTCTGATTTTGAAGAGGGAACATTCTTCAAAATCCAATGATTCGCAGAAACCCTTGTTTCACAAATCCCAATGTTCTCAGAGAGAAAATAAGACAAATTAGAATAATTCACAATGAAGTTCAATTTTCCTTGAGATGAAATATAAACCTTCTCTCAATAAGTCGACCCAAAAAAGAAGTGAATAAGCATTTAAAATATTATCAAATTCATCTCTTCAAACTTAGGAGAAATAATTGAGATATGGCGTCCTTTTTAATAAATGACTATTGAATAAATAAGTCATTAATAATTGACCTTTTAATATAAAGTATAAAATACTTTATATTATTCCATTGATATTTTAATATTTAATTAATTGACTTTATATTATAAAGTCACAACTTAAATATTTCTCCCAATATCATTAAATGCTTTGATATTCACTATCTGCTCACCAGACTGTCAAATTGGGTCGAAACTGAACTGACCAACTGAACCAGGTGCCCTGCCAGAAATAGAAACCCTTGTCTGCCTGACTTACTATAAATAGTAAGTATCTAAAAATCACTCTATAAGTGTCTGCCAAGGCCCAAACTTGAATCAACTGCTGGAGTAATGTTCCCAAACGTTGGATAACTACCTCAAGTGATCCTCTAAACACATCTGTCAACCTACGAGGATCTGAATGATAGGCTAACCCCTGAAACAATTGTACTACCTAGGAAGGGGACATTACATATAATGATTCTTGCTCCAATATTCCTAAGACCTCATCAATATGTTTAAGATGTTGCTCCCAAGTCTTACTATAGATTAATATATCATCAAAAAATATTAATAGGAATTTTCTTAACTATTTCCTGAAAGTGTAGTTCATACATGATTGGAAAATAGCAGGGGCATTTGTCAACTCGAAGGGAAGAACCAAGAACTCAAAGTGTCCGTAGTGGCATCTGAACGTTGTTTTGGAAATGTCTTCTTCTCTCATTCTTATTTGATGGTAACCCAATCTTAAGTCAATCTTGGGTAAATACTTTGCACCATGAATTTCATCTATGAGCTCATCCACTCTAGGAATAGGGTATTGGTTTTTAATGGTCTTATTTAAAGCCCTATAATCAATACACATTCTCATGGTTCCATATTTTTTCTTAACAAGTACAACTGATGAAGCAAAGGGGCTTGAGCTAGGTCGAATGTGCCCCATTTCTAGGAGTTCTTTAATTGTCCTTTCTATTTCTTGTACTTTTGTGGATGTCGGTAAGGGGTAGTGATTACTGGCTTTGCTCCTTCTTCCAATTCAATGATATGTTCAAAGCCCCTCTTGGGTGGCAACCCAGGTGGAATATCACCAAAAACTTTCTTATGTTTTTCCATAATGGGTTGGATGTCAATGTGAATGGATTTTGCTTGAGAGGTTGACTTGTCTAAAATCATGCATTGTGCTGCCCACTCACCTTGGCCTCGATTCAAAATTCTTTCTCTTCTTTTACAAGAGACCACTTGTGGTGATCCATCAGGTAGTCCCTTTAAAGTAACTTCTTGCCCTCGGTGTTGGAAACGTAGTGTTAGGTTGGAAAGGTCAAACATAAAACATCCCAAAGAATAGATCCATGGAGTACCCAATATTACATCTGCATCAAGAGATACTACATAAAAATCTTCTTTGATGGGGTGCCCTCCCAAGATCATTTCTAGTTGGGGGACTACTTTTGTACATTGGACTGTAGCCCCTGTAGTTGTGGCTGCTGCAAAACCTTTGAATTCTTGAGTTTTTAACTTCCCTTTTTCTACTAATGTTTCATCTATAAAATTGTGGGATCCCCCACTATCTACCAAAGTGATGACCCGTTGACCCTTAAGGGTACTCTTAATGCCAAAAGGATGGTGTTTGGAAGTTTGTGTGATTTTGGCGAGGGTTACATGTTCATCCCCCTCGTACCTTGCTTTCTTACATTCATTTTCTTCCTTAGGGATTTCCTCTAACTGGTGAACTCATTCCTTCCTTCCACATCTATGCTTAGGAGACCATTCTTCTTTGCAATAGCGACAAATGTTCTTCCTTTTATTTTTTCCCTCTTTCTTTTCACAGGTGTTCCCGTGTCGCCATGGGCCTTTACATGTGAAACATAGACCCTTCTCTCTTAGTTCATCTCTTTCCTTTTTGGAGGGGAAATTGGGGAGATGTTTATCTTTCTTGTGAGAGTGTTTGGTATGGTTGTTTGGAGTTTTATTTCTTCCTGTTGCAAATTCCAGCCTTAAGGCTTTCTCTATGGAATCTTCCAAACTTAAGGGATTAAGAGCACTTAATAATTGCCTAAATGATTTTGAGATTCCTTCCACAAAAAGGTATGTGAGTCTATCTTCCCCTATGTTTGAAACTCGAATCGAGGTTTTCTGAAATTTGCTTATATAACTTTCTACTGTCCCTTGTTGTTTAAGTTGAGCGAGCCTTTTAAAATCTTCTTGGGGATGTTTCCTATCAAACCTCCTTATGAGTTTTGTGAGAATTATTCATAGGAAGTTATGTTTTGATGGCCTAGAGTGAGGATTCCATGGTGCCACCATTCATGGGCTGAACCTTCCAAATGTAATATTGTAAATTGAAGTGCATCTTCTTTTGTCATTGGGCTGAGGGTAAAATAGGTGTTTAGTTTTTGCAGCCAAGCATGGGCAATAATTTTGTTTGTGCCATCAAAGTTAGGTAAGGTCACTTTATTCGCCTTATGTTTCAAGTCTTTATTTTGTGACTTCCTTCCTTGCCTAGGTGTTTCATGTCTCTTGGCCTCATAGAACTCCCTAAATGACACAAGTTCCCAAAGCTTGGGTTCAAGATCCCTATAAGCTCTAATAATTTCTTCGGTGTTGCTAGGAGTTGGATCCATCTCTTCCTCTCTTCCAAGATCGTTTCTGTTGGTTAAGAAGGGGGGTTTGGGATCTCTAGGAGTAAATAGCCCATTATTTGCTTTTGAATGGTTTGAACTTACATCTCTTCCATTTGATGGATTATTTTTCAAGTTGTTGATTGATTTCTCCATACTTTGCAAGGTTTGAATGAGATTTTGGTTTGTTTTTTCTAATCCTCTATTTTGGTTCATAAGAGTTTGATTAGTTTGTTCCATAAAAGCCCTTAGTTTGTTGGATAATTGTTTAGCCATGGAACCCTTCTTTCAATAAGTTTGCATTCACCCAAGTACAGGATGGCAGGATTTTGCTCTGATACCACTTGTAATGTCCCCTAGTTTAATAACCCTAGAAAAAGCATACGAACCATATTAAGATATATAACTAATTTTACACAAACATAATTTTACTCATGTAACTTGCTTTAAAACATATTATGTGATAACAATTAAACATGGAATTCAACGTTTAGATCTTTAACCTTACATAATTTAAGAATGAAACAATTAACTATGTTATCAACTAGGTATTACTTTTATGAACATGCAAGATTGCTCACTTCCTGAACGAAATAGACCTCTACCTTATTTCTCTCACTAACCTTGTGGAATGGTAGATTTACTGTGCTAAGGGCGCATGCACCATCTCGAGTTGGACACCCTCAAGGATTGATTACCTGTCTTGGGCTCCATCCAACATTGGGTGGATTTACCCGCCTTTCCCTTCCACACACTCCCTATCCTCATCAAGTGTTATGGTAGAGATTCCGGTCAAAGTCTATCATGTTCATTATTGTGAACTATTTAATTCATCTTAAATCCACATATTTCAGGTCTGTTAAGTGACTTAAAGAATGGATACTTGCTTATTCATTTTTGGCATTTAGAGAGTATGCTGCTTTATTTAATTCATCAATAATATAGTCCTGAGTTCGTTTCTAAGAGTAATTGTCATACTAGATTTCTTAACAACGATTATTCTTATTAGTCCGTCACAACTAGTAACTTATTTAATTTATCATGCCTAGATCGATGGTTCATGGTTCTATATTTAATCTTAAGTGAAATAGAAATATTGCACATAAACTTAGTCACGACCTCCTGTAGGAGGCTCGATCATTCACAGGGGTTGGGTTGAGACACTTACCTCTTTCCCGCAAATCTTCCATGGCTTGGCTTCCTCTTTCTTCATTTTTTCTCTGATGCTCCCCATTCAGGCCCCACCTTCCTTTTAACGTCCTTCAATGGTCACACCCCTTCGCTGGGTGGTCACTTGTTTGGAGAAAGACGCCTTCGTTTCCTAGGGTCACGTCTTTCCTCTCATCCCGATCATGGCTTAGACTCGATACTATTTACTTTGTTATTTTTAAGAATAAAGATCATCGTAAGCTTAATTGTTCTTAAAACATTTCCTTTTACAAAATAATAATAATAATAATAATAATAATAATAATAATAATAATAATAATAATAATAATAATAATAATAATAACGATTATAAGAATTGTTTTTATGAATGTGGGGATATGACACATGTAAATTAATGCATCTAAAATGTGTCATACTACCATGATAATGTCTTTCCACAACATGAATAATACTACATATATCCATATATATGTAAACAAGATAGAAATGAGTAAAGCTAGATACAAATGAGTAAAGCTAGTGACAAAGCATAACCATAATGATAACACATGTATCTTGAAATGTACACTATAATCCAGATGTCAATACAAGATAACACATCAACTCAAAATAATCAAATATATGAAGACTATCAAAATGGACACATGAAAGACATTATACCAACTAAACCTAATTTCAAAATTCAGCTTGACCATACTTTGATGCCTGCTACCTCAATTCCGCCCTTCTATTTTTGTCCTCTACTAACCCTTGAACCATTAATTATAAGATGGAAATATAATGTTTATTCCTCTAGGGTATGAAGCCCTTTCAATGAGATTTTCCAAGACATTAACATCCCGCGACTAGAATCCGTTTTGACAGGCGTGCTCCCTCAACTCTTCTATATATTTCACATACATTCGTTCATGGTTGTAGGCAAAGCAGTTGAGAGTATTTTCTTCTTCTGAAGTTAGTTATCAGCGACAATGGCGTCAACTTCAGGAGAAGAAGAAGAAAATGCCGCAGAGCTCAAGATAGGCGAAGGTACGTTGGTTTTCACTTCACCATCTTCAATTTTAACATACCCATTAAATCTTTTTCAACATCCACAATATTCTATCCCTATTGAGACTCTAGATACCTTAAACTTTGCATGAAATTCTTGAATCTTTTACTGGGCTTTGTCTGTTTCAGTTTTTCCAAAACTCATCTGTCATGAAATGCAAATTCCAAGGCATAACTTTGAATTGGAATTCGGAACAATTTTGATTTTTATTGTTAGGGTTTAGGTTTCTTATTACTGAAAATTCCCTAGACATTATGTTCAATCTATGTATACACGTTTAAATGTTTTCAACACACATAAATCATTTTTATTTTTGTTGTTAGGATTTTAGGGTTCCACTAGGACTGTGTGTGAACTCAAGGTAGGCGAATTGAGTTGGTTTTATGTTTACTACCTTCAATTTTTATATACCCATTTGATTTTTTCAACATTGATGAAATTATGTCCCATTTATTTTATTGCTACACCACAGCAAAATTCGAATCCTGGGTTTCTTAAAATTTAGAGTGAAACTTTAGACTTTTTGTTTGGATACCCTCTACATTCTTTTTTTCCCCTGTAAATGGATATTTCGAATAATGCAGCATAAAATCTTTTATTTTGATTTTTATTGACAGGTTTTACTGTCTTTACTATGAAATCTTCGAATTTTAAATTGGGCGCCCTCCAGAGTCCCATTTTTTTATTTGCACGGAGATTTTTATATCCATTAAATGCCAATGCCATTGTAGAATTTTGAGCCGTGCAAGTTAAAATCCTTATGGTTGATTTTTATTGTTAAGATTCAGGGTTTCTATTGAAAACCTATGACCGAACAAATTCTTTCTTTCTTGTGTTGTATGTGTTTTTTCCCCCTTTTGTGCCTCCCGAGTGATTTCTGGGCTATGGGCACTTATCCTGGCTGGGAAAATTTAAAGAGTGATTTTTTTTGACACAAATCATATGGCACACAAACCTTTTTCGGTTTAAATTTTAAAACATAAGAAATATATTTATTGCAGATGATTATAAGGCAAAAATTAAGATTTTACTACTAGTCCGTGTATATTTTGGAAAATTTAACAATTTAATGTACTTTTTGGAAGGAAGATCGGCTCTCATGAGGTGGAGAATCTAATTTTAAAAAATTCAGTGAAGAGTTAGCTAATCAAGGGAAAAACTATTGCATAAATAATACATTGAGTGCGTTGTCTTTCTATTACCAATGTTGTGGCTATATGCTGTCTTTTTGGCTTGTTCAATTGGTAACACTTGCTACACTGGTTTTGTTAAATATATTGCATGCTTTGGGTTTGGGTTCGAGATTTTCACCCAGCATTCTACTTTAGTTTTCTTTTGAAGAATCACATCTTCCTCAAGTTTCTACGGTGCACTTATGTCAAGACTCAAATCCTATATGAAGGTAGAGACTCGCCCTTCTTTTTCATCAAGCATGGATGTCTCATAGTGTTTGAGGTTCTCTGCATTAACGGCTCAGTAATTATGTGTATAAGAGGGCAGATTTAGCTTGTAGGAATTATTGCCTACCAGAACATCAAGATGTCCATGTCTAAATGCCTTTAACTTCCTTGCTTGCTCTTGAAGCTTTTCCTTCTGAGTTACAGCAATGCTTTGACTTCAATGTGAAACTCCTCTTACGATGCTGGTCATGGCTTGCTTTGTACTTGGTTTGGGAAGCCTGCGCCTTTATTGGACTTGCAAATGAATTCACTTTATCTCGTTGATCAACTTTTCAGTGCTCCTGGCTTCATTTGATATTCTTTCCCTTAATCATTTCTTACCACCCATATACAGCATTCAAAGGTGAAGCTGGTGAATATCCAAAACAATTTTCTGTTTGAGATCTAACTTTAGAATCTTAGTTGAATGGACATGTTTATTGCAGGATGATGAATGACTATTAAATTCTCATTCCAAGTCTAAGATGTTTCTGGTTAAAGTCTCTCAAGAGCTGCTTTAATGTTGTAGTCATCATTTTGGAAATAATACTTTCAGCAACCCAAAATAGATGCAAACATTTGGAAGTAAATTTGCTGCTGCTTGCCCTTTTGATTATAATCTTCTCACAAAATCGGCAGAGTAGGAATCAGCAAGAAGTGCAGAGCTTTCTTTATCTTGGTTTGATTGATACTACAAAGCATGCAGCCTCTTTTGATTTTGGAAACTTTATGAATTTGAAGCCAGTAGACATATCTTTTTAGGTTGGCAAGTATCTTTCCACTCCAAAAGGATCATCAACTTTAGAAGTATGAGCCTTGCTTATGAGCTGAATTCTCTTGAAGTAAATAGTCGATCTTGCAACTCTCTTTGGCCTTGCAAATGCTGAAACATCAGCTCCCCAATGTCCCGACGTCCTCACAGAACTATGCATTTTAAGTGTGAATCTAGTTTTTGTATCCTTAAATATATTTCCAGTGATAAGTAGGAGGTAAGACTACACGGTTGAATCCTGATAGCAATATCACTATATTTCCAGTTTCAACATGACAGTAAAAAGTAGTTAAACCTTTACCTTATGATCAGCTGCATTGAGAAAACTATTCTGTTGTTTTTGCAAATACTCTATTGCAGGCAAAGGAAATTTTAACGGTCTGCTTACTAAGGATATTTTAATTAATAATCAAAACAAATTATAGTGCCTGTTTCTTAAAATTACTTGATTGTTTGTAAATTAATTTAGATATAATATTTCAATATTCATTTTTTATTTGCTTGTTATCCTGTAAGACTTGCCCATATTTTATTAGTTTTAATTTGCAGAATTCTTGAAAGCGAAGTGTCTCATGAATGCTGAGGTTGCCCTAATTCTGGAGAAAAAATATGATCAGCTTCAGCAGGCATCTGAAGATGCTTCATCTCAAGTGTCTCAGTAAGAACATTTTAGTTTTGCTTCTGAAGGACTATTCTTCTTTCAATAATGGTTCCATTTGTGAGATGAGATCAACAGGAAGCTTTAGAAAGAGATATTGATCTTTTGGTATGGGGATTTTTTTTCTTTTTCATTTTGCCATATAATATTTTGGTTATGAATGCTGCATTTTGTTTCTTGTCTATGCAGAGTGTTTGAGAGATCTTTGCAGTATGTGACACGGTTTAGTCGTTACAAAAATCCAGATGCTGTGAAACAAGTTCGAGAGTATCCTTTTTCCATGTCTTTTTAGATGACTGACAATTTTTAGAAGGCATATATTTGATAGTTTCGGCATTTAAAAGTAGATAACTAGCCAACGAACCTTTATTTGAATCTTGATGTTTTTGAAAGCATTGTGGATTTTGGAATCCTTTACTCAGCCTAATGCAGTGTGCTGAGCAGACATACATTGAGCGAATTTGAGGTATTATTTACTGTTCCTTTAGTTTTATTTACTTTTCATACATTTAAAGGTGAAGCTGAATCCTGTCATTCAATTCAGCTTTGCGTAATTGGCAATCTTTGCCCAGACACTGCAGAGGAGGCTAAAGCTATGGTTCCATCACTAAAAGTAAGCTCAAAAGTTGCCCGTTATTATAGTTCATGTGTTTTGAATAATCAAGAGAATGTTAGTTGTCTCTAAATCAGGGTTCTTAGTGGTTCACATAAATTTCTAGTTTTATGGTGTATTCTTGCATTTGCATCTTTGCAAAAAAAATTCTTCGTAGTATGTTTACTTTGAACATTGAAGTAAAGTCTTTACCAGCCTTTAATATTAAATTTAAGTTGAAACTAGATTTGCGTTTGAAGAACTGGTAATGTAGTTGCTTCTAATCTTCTGGTCAATGAATCATTGGTAGAAATCAATTTTAAATTATCTAGTTAACATGACTAGAAAACCTTTAATTTCAATTTAATTAAAATCCTTCTACTTCTATCACAATACCATTTAAAATTCAAATAACCTATTAAAACTCTGCAACAACCTGAACCTGATGAGCCAATTTTGAGCAGATTCACTTTTACTTATTCAGGTGGAACACCCTGAATGATAGCTATTTTATTTTATACTAACAACCATTTTTATTTAATGCTGCAGCATAAGGGCCGTGGGTTGGATGATGAAAAGATTGATAAAATGCTTAGTGATCTTGCTCTGATAAGGAAATTCGAATAACATGCTTTATATACTCCCACCACTTGTACAATCCTTTGGTTGGTGTCAATGATGAATGCTTCTTCTACGTTACAAGTTTGACTTTTTCAGTTCTCTGAACATATCAATCATGTACAAAGTTGCTTCTAATGGCTGGTGTATATTTTCATGATTTTAGGTTTTTTTGAGTTATACACTGCCAATGATGTTTTCAACTTCTGAGTCAGTATCTGCACTGGCATGCTGACATTTCATTATGTACTGCAAAGGATTCTAATATTTGGAAAGTTGAAAGGTGATGAAAAGATAATATAACCTAAGTAAATCATATGTTTGGGCTGAATGGTTTCACCGCTGCAAGTTCTTTTCAACTAATACATCACTTTAAAGCAAAATCCATATAAATGCAGGTCTGAAATTTCCAATGAATGTCACATTTTCACATCTTCATGTATGCTTGAAAGTAAAGAAAGGAGGATGTGTACACATTGAGTCACTCTTATGGGCAATTTTTAGACATCCAATTTGTTTATGCTTTTTAGAAGCTATTATTGTAATGATGCTTTTGAACAAGCTTTGTTTTCACTGATTTCTTTTTGGGAGCATACATATCTTGTGTATGGTTTTTTCTTTAATACTGACTATATTGTATATGCTTATTAGAAAATAAAAACCATCTTAATGATGCATTGAATGCTTGCTGTACAGCATGTATAAAGGTCTCGGAATTAATTTGTTCAACTTTCCAACCAATCTAACTTAGATATTTAGGTGATATAAATGATTATTAGTACCAGAAGACTAAAGGAATGCATGGACTAGTTTCTGCAGGGTTGGTATTTCTTTAGTTGAATTGCAAGGGGCTTTGAGTGGGGTGTTTCCAACGGATTACATGTATGAAGAAGATGCAGCCTCAGAATCATTTTTTCAATTTTCCGGCCAAGCTTATTAGATATTTAGGTGATAAGAATGATTGACTGCAATGCTAGAATACTAACGAATGACTGGAATGTCACAATACTAGTTAAGGCAGTTAATGAAATGAAGTTTATGCTAGTCAATAAACCAGGTAAAGTGATTGGATATAATTTCTTTCTATATTTGATTGAATCGATTACTTAGAAAATATCATTGAAGTAAATTGCAATGTCATGATAATTCTGGTTGACTAATTTTATATAGAGTGCTTCATATGTTATCTATAATAAGAATGTCAATCTAACAACGAAAGTGGGGAGGTTATAATCAAAGATCTTAATTAAAATGATCAGAGATACTGGGTTTAATGGTAAATAATTGATATAACTAAAATCTCCATCAAAGAAAAGAGCAGCTCAAATTGGAAAATGTTTTGACATAGGCTAAATGCTATATGCCTTTATTGGTTTCTTTCGTGGCAACAGAGTTCAAATTTCTAGGAATATGTTGCTAGTTGATTTGCAAGAAATGAAATTGAGCAGATCCGAACAGGCATTGGATTATCAACTTAAAATCCCTGTAAATAGGTTTTTGAGATTTTACCTTATTTGCGAGAACAACTTGCACCCCATAAGTTAAGCAACATTGTTGTGGTAGAAATTTAAAATCTGAAGTTGAAGAGCAGATCGTAACACATCACTAGGAGCAATTAGGGCAGGCAGATGAAACCCATAAAGTTCACATTTTCTAAGAAAACGGAGTTCCAACACCAGATTACACATTTAGATTTTGTTTTTTCTTAAAAGTAAGCTTTGACATTTTTCACCATAGCCAATCGAATTTTGTAGATCAAAGTGTTCTTTGTGGTGTAATTCCAAAAATTCATTTGTTCCAATAAAATCCAAATGACCCACATGCCCAAAAAAGGTAAAGCGAACCTTAGAAAATTTATGAGTCTCGCCTTTCAGCAAGTGAGAGTAACAACAATTCCATTGTTGGGTGTAGATTTCTAAGCCTCAATATTGAGATAAATCCAAATAGAGGCCTCTCCATAGTCATAGAGGAGTTGAGGTTGGGATTCACAAGCTTTAATACTCGTGAAGCAAATCCACACTCCCATGATACACCTCTTTATGTGATTTTCACCACTAAGTATCTTATTCTACCAAACAAGATATTGGAAAATTGACTTTGGGAGTAATATTGAAGTTACATGTGTTGTGCAAATGGCGACTAAGAGTGCAATTCTTGCCTAAGTAATGCTCGAGGGGTTGATTTTCCCTTAAATTAAACTATCAAACATTGGAACTAGTAGAAAAGAAATAAGATATTCTTCTTGATTTTCTTGCCCAAGTAATAGCTCGAGAGGTTGATTTTCCCCTAAATCAAAATATCAAACATTGCAACTAGTAGAAAAGAAATAAGACATTCTTCTTGATTATCCCTTGCTTATTTTGATCTTTCTCATAAAGATCAAAGAGGTGATTACCAAGATTTTCCACCTTTAGTTGCTTTAGGTACAAAGGGAGGCTACTTGACATGCGAGAGGAGAAAGGTTTGTTGCCTAGAATTGGATTTTTTTTGGATAACATGAAGTTTTATTTTTTAAAAATCAAATCAATAGCTCTAGCAATTAAAGATCACATTTTTAGAAGCATCGAGTTTTTAAAGTATGGAGTAGAGCAAGCGCTTGCAATCTTTATCATCACCATATTTGTGGACAAATATTTTCTTCCAAATGGTCAATGGAGGATTTAGGAGAGTTCATATAAGCACTAGCCATCTTTATCATCACCATATTTTTGGACAAGTATTTGCTTCCAAAGAGTCAATGGAGGATTTAGGAGAGTTCATATAAGCACTTGCCATCTTTGTCATTAGCATATTTGTGGACACAAATATGCTAAAAGGAAGTCAGATGAGTGGAAATAACTTCTTATACTAATTTAGGTAGGGGAGAGTTACAAAAAATTTCTACTAACACCTTATATAGTTATTGTAGACACATAAATTATACTGATTGATCTCGTATACCTAATCTTGATTTACTAACACCTGTTCATCCTAAATCATCTCTTTTGCTAACCATTTAATTGAATAACCCTTATTTAATTAAATTCATCATATTTTCCTTTTTAATTAAATAAATCAAATTTATTTGATTAAATCACTATCTTCTATTAATTAAATAAATCATCAATCAATCTTAAAGTCATCTCTTTAATTAAATAAATCAATTTTATTTAATTAACTCTTAAAGTTCTTCATTTAATTAAATAGATCAAATTTATTTAATTAAATCACTAATATTCATATTCCTCAACTTCATCCATTTTCATAATTTTTCATCATTTCATAGCTAGGTTATGGCAAAATTTATCAAGGAGCACCATTGACTATCATCAAGCTTGCAAGGAATTGGGAAATGACTATTTTCCACATCAAAATAACACCAATTCCCCCATGGGATTAAGAGTTTGAGCATTTGAATAAGATTTAGATTACTTTCATCATTTCTCTACTTTATTTCTTGTTCTTCATGCTTAAAATGAATCTTATGGGGAATGATGGTTTTGATTTGCATAAGTGACTAATATTGTGTTTGTTGTTTATGTTTGTGCAGGTCTAGATCCACCATTCACAGTTACAGAAAGAGAATCACATAGAAAGAAAGAGATAGGACAACAAGTACACAAACAAACAACACCCGATATACACGGGGAAAAACCCTTCGGGTAAAAAACCCCACCCTTCAAAAGCACAATACTTTTATATTATGTCAAATAGAGATTACAATGCAGCTCCAAGTACAAAGCTTCTTCAACAAATGTTTCGAAACAAACACCTATTCTGGAGTCAATTTGAACTTCGTTACCTACAAACAAACTATGCAATGCATACAATATATGAGAGATGTAAGCTATGAGAAGCATCTAGAAGAGGACGAGTGTCCAAATCCACATGAGACAATTTCCTATGCCATACACAATATTTGGACACATGTACAATATTCCCTTACACCTCTTACAACCATCATATAAGATTTGATTCTTCCTCCTCAAGCTTGGGCACCCAAAATATGCTAATAATAGGCTCTAATAGATGCCTTACAACTGTCATAAAATTTTCCATACTTACAACACTTACAGTTGCAAGAGAATATGCCATAACTGACCAAGAATATTTGATTCTCTTATAGCCTGTCATAACCCATTTTGGGCGCCAACTTTCTCCATGCACAAAGATGCCTTATGACGTGTCATAGAATCTATCATAAGTCAAAGATTCCTAAGTGGGACGCCTACCTCCACTTGGGATGATGATGTGTCATCCATTCACCTCCAACAGGGATGCCACCAAGTTGGTGGAACCTAATTGATGGATGACATTGTAAGCAACTAAATAATACAAATAAATACAATAATACATTAAAATTAATCATGTTAGGACTCTAAGGTTGAGACTCCTTAATCCCAACATAAATTTCCAAAGAGTCAATGGAGGATTTAAGGAAGCCCATATAAGCTTAGCTCTTAGGGCATACTCATAACAAGCACAAATTTAATTCCCATATTGCCTTCTTACTTTTCTTTAGAGGCTTTGTGCCAACCAACAAGGTGAATTATTTTTCTATGAGATTGCTCACCCCCTTGCCATAGGAAATTATTTTGACTTTTTGCCCAAAGCAAGAAAAATAGAAATGGGAATATGATATATCATGAATTGGTAAATGTGAAGGTCAAAGATGATTAATTTACAAGGCTTAACCACCAATTGTTGAAGCTTTATGTGCTTGCCAATTTTTTCCAAGAGATAGAGCCAATAGTAAAAAGTCTTTAGTTTGAATCTCATAGGAACAACCAAATATTTAAAAATACTGGCAACATCATGCACAAATTGAGGATGTGAGAAAAGCTTCAATTTTAAACACTAGAGGTGTTTATGGAGTACAATTTGAATTAATGACAACTCCAAAAGGGATAAAAAAATGCTCAAAACAACATTTAGAATTCTTACATTCAACTTGATAGCTTCCCCTACCAAGGTAGTGTCATCTACAAACCAAGCATGGGTAGTCTTTCTAACCCCATTAGCAGCCTTTCTACCAATAATATTCGAAGCTCTCCTTTCATTTGAGAGGGATTGCCAAAGCTTCAACTAAATCATATAAAGTAAGGTGGGGAGAGAGTGCAACTTTGATGTAAACCTCTAGTGGCCTTAAAAATTTAGCTAGAGATCCATTGATCATTAGGGTGACTCAAGGATCAATGATACAACTAAAAACCCCTTTCATTAAAGACAAAAGGGAATCTAAAAGCTTGCAAAACTTGTGTCAAGAAGTTAAGCTCAACTCTATCAAAGGCATTTTCCATTTCAAGTTCAATGAAAATTATTTTCTTAGTCTCCTTATGCATTGCTTCATGCATAATCACAATATTGTCATAGATTTGCTTGCCTAGAATGAAGCCTCATTGCTCCTAAAAGATAATAAGATTTAGAAGTTTTGTTTAGAAGGTCAAAAAATTGTTGAAAAAAAGAGTTAGAGAAACCATTAGATTTGTGGGGCCTTGTCTGCTAAAGACAAACCCTTTGCACTCCTCCATAGTGATTGCTTGTCAAAGGAGATTTTTGAGATCCTCAATGGGATATTATTAAGAAGATAAGCTTGAGTAGTGGGGTCTCTAGTCAACTTTTAGTATAGAACTTCATAATGATCATGGGAAACTTATTTGATATCATCATTGCTAGACACAACATATTTTCTCTAATCATGTTCTTTTGATACCTTTAATTGGTTTTGAGGTGGAAGAATTTGGTAATAACATCACCTTCATAGAGTAGGTCATACAAGATTTGAGCCTCTAATGTTGTTCTTTCTACTAGACTCTATGTTGTTTTTCCTATTGGACTCTTTCAAGTTTAAGAACTTTCAATTCTTCAATTTTCTCACATCTAAGTAGAAGGGAATGATTTGGCACAATAGAGATAAAATAAGATTTTATTCATTTTCTAAAATCTAATTTTAATTTGGAGATTGTATTTCTAGGTATCTTGGGCATTCTTAGAGGGACACTAAAAGTTCTTGCTATGGTCAACTTTTGAGAAGCAAAGCAAATGTATCCAATTTGCATTGTATTTAAAGGGGATAGGAAACCTTTTTGTTGTTACTATTGTCCAAAAGTATTTGTCTATGGTAAAAAAAATTACTCAAAATAATTCTACTAATGGTAGAGGGGAAGATCATAGAAATACCTTTTCAAACCAGAAACCCATATAACCTCTTAGCAATGAAGTTATTTCTAGCTCTCTTGTGTATTTCCTTTTAAGTGGCTTGATATCATGCAACCCAACCAAGGAACTAATTTCTTTAATATGCTCTTTGCATGGATCATGCATTCTTGAGCTAGTCTATTTTTAGAATGAAAGAGAACAAGATTGAAATCACTTGCTAGAATCAAATTGCAAGGCTTTCATTCTTCAATATAAGAGAAAATAGAGTCAACATTCTTTTGGTGTCAAGAGAGTTGGGTGCAAAAACATTTAGGTAAGTAAATGGGAATCCCCTAGCCTCAAAGTTTGAGGAAAGTCAATCGTGACTTTGGTGCCCATAAATCTTGGTGAGAGTTAATATTCCAAGTGGTGAGGAGGTAGCAAAAGCATATTTATTTGACCTAGGAGCATCACTATGGCTTGATTTTGGAGTCAATTTATGCCTAAGTTCATCAAATTCACAGGTAGCAATTGTGAGAAGTGAAAAAAGGAGGAAGAAGGGTGGAGTAGGGTTGTAGAAACCCTACTAAAACCCTACCCACCATGGCAACGACTTGAATGCAAAGAATTAATAAGTAGAGGACACCAAGGGCACATAAAGCACATTGTGACCTCAATTGTTTTGGTTAATTACAACTATCCATAATCAAGAGTTATAAGTCTTTTTTATATAAAATACAAATACTATTTAATAATAAATATTAATAAAATAATAAATAACTATTATCATTATAAAAATAAATTTAATTATAAATATTGTGTTAAACATAATTCAATAATAATAAGATACAACCAAACTTATTATTATTTTTAAAATAATAATTTAAAAATCAATAAAAAATAATATATAGTACAATATTGTTGATATTGGTATGGTGTGATGGTTTAATGGTGGCATTGTTCTTGCCACCAAGGTTCAAACCCCGTTGGGATGGTATTGTAGAGTAGTTATATTGGGGATGAGGTCCCCTTTTTGTGACCTCATCGATTCATAACTCCGAATCAAAAGTGTTTTATCCCTTACATAAAAATATATAGTACAATATTCTTTAATAATTAATTTATATGAAAATCCAAAAAAAAAAAACAATTTTATAAAAAATAATTATAATTATAATTATATATTTATAAAATATTAAAAATGACAATGCATAATATATATATATTTTATTAAATGGATTTGGAAGTTCATATTGCATATCTCATGTTATTAAGAGTCCCCTTTTTTCCTATAACTCATTTTTCTCTTAATTATTATATCTTTTCAAAATATGGTACAAATGCATTTATTTAGTTTAAATGTTTTTAATATATTTTATTTAAAAAAAAAAACTCTAGAGTAAGTATATGAGATTCGCTAGTTCAAGGTTTAGTGTTGTTTAGTTTCTTTGTACCATGAATTATTTTTTTGTTACTATTGTAGCACTTCTTTTTTGCTATAAAGGGCCGAGGACCCTCATTTCCCTTTTTAATATATCAGACATTCATTTTATTTATATTTTATTGGTAATAAATGTGACAAGCTTAAATCTTATGATTGAAACATTTTTAATATGTTAATTTATAGGTAATTTTAAGGTTCTATTTAGTTTGATGTATTTTTTAACATTATTTCAAAGAAAAATAAATTTATTATTATAATTATATTGTCTATTGATATTTTTTTTTTGCTTCGTAAGAGATGAGTTTTATATTGTTGTGAGAATTTAGTTTGGTCCGCACCAGGGGAGATCATAGCAGAGGGATCTCATCCTCATGGATTTAATATTACATCTGATTTATTCAGCCATGGTCATGTTGGTCCATTCAAATCTCCACCTACTTGTTCCTAATGCCACTATCAAAAACCATATCTACCCCAAAATAAACAATGCTAAAGATAGTAGATTGCAAAACGAACCCACCAACCCATACACACTAGAAAAATGGTTTTGGACATCTATCCAAATCATACTAGGTTATATAACAAAATCTTGGCAATAGCTTGTCTACCAGCGCAAAACTCTTAAGATCCTTCAATTCTGATTACAGTTTTGGCGCCAGAATGATTGCAATTTATTCTTAATTTCCTCTATTTTGAGGATGTTATTTTCCTTTTCTACATTGCATGGCACTCATTGCCCCCCTTCTTTTGTTCTTTTGAAATAAACTTAGTGTGAGACCACAACTGCATTCTGTTGTAGACATTCACACATTTGTTGGTATTCCTTTTCTTTTTCCGTATTGTTTTCCATTTGTTTCCTCCATCATCAACATTTGAATCCTTTAGATCTTGAGATGGAGCATGCAAGAGGGAGCTCTGAGCCCCCGAGGTGTGGGGTTCCTCACCAGATGTCATAGATCTTGTAAGTTGTTTGACTCTTGGAGCAGAAGTGTCCAAAGGAGAGAGACTTTGAGAGGTTATTTCATTGCCAACATCACAATCTAAACAACAAGAGTCACCCAAATGAGGCAGATTTTGTTCATTCTTTGATTATGAAGGAAGCTTGTCAATCTTCCCTTCATTCTTTTTGTTGGTATCATTCTTTGGAGTGGAAACACAACTCTTGGGGGAGTTCTAAACATAATAATGTTTAGGGGAAGCATCTTTCCACCAAGTAGCTTCCCATTTTGTTTGAGATATAACATTTGCACATTTTGTTGCAATGTGCCCAGTTTTGTGATATCTTCTACACCTTAAGGTTAAACCTTCGTAATCTAAAATTTGCAACTAGCTGTGACCATTCGCACTTAAGATGATTTCTGTCAGGAGAGCTTTGGAGGTGTTCAACTCTATCGAAATCCTAGCAAAGGTTGTGTGGATGAAGTCTCTTAAGTTTGCACTTGTATGTATAAAGTTACCAAGAGTGTTTCCAATAGCTGCCAAACATGATTCAAACCAATAACGAAGGGGGAGATTTGGAAGTCAAACCTAGATTGACATAACTAAAAGTGATTTGATGGCCCGATTAGAGTTTCAGTGCCAAGATTTTAAAAACAACATGCTCTCTCCTCATAGCCATATGTAACTGAGGATGGCATTTTTGTCTTTCTTACTATCAAAGACCATAATAAAAAAGCCCCTTGCAATTGGATAAATCTCTAAGTTTTTATTCATTAAAGAAAGCCACAATTTTGAAATCCATTCGTGAAGGTCTGGAAGGCTAGGCCAGAAATGACTAAACCTACCAATTAACCCATTCTCAGAGAAAAATACTTAATAAAATTGCATCAAAATCCAATTCCAGGGGTTTAGCAGAGCAATGAATAACCCTCCTATTGTTTATACCTAAATGCTTCGAATTCAATGAGATTGCAGGCAAACCAGAACCAGATTATCATATTTTTGTGTTATAGAGGGCTGCAGGGAGTCCCCAGCCGAGTCAAGTGAGCAAGCCCCGCTCACAGCTAGAGTATCGCTGCCGACACAAGCAAAATGAGGAGCCTGTTCAACCGCACCCCCATCCAAGCCGTCATGATGAAAACCGATGGTAGAAGCTTTTCCACCGCCCTGAAGCACTCCATCGATGCCATTTACTCCAACAACACTCGAAGCCCTAACACTGCAAAAATTTGGTAACAACATAATTTCCTTATATTATAAACTAGCACTTGCACCAGAAAGGGTGCAAGGGTTATGCCGATAGATATTTATTAATTTTGAACTCCCAATTTTAAGATTCTATAAGCAAGGGAGAGGGGCCAATAGATGGGCGGGATTTAATTTTAAGATGTTTGAGTTGTACTTCCATGGTGGTGTACGCCAACACCGTTGATCAAGAAGTCTTTTGGAGACTTAAATTCTACTCCACTCCATAGCTTTGCTAACTAAAACATAAAAAAAGATAGAAAAATATATAGAAGTAAAGGAAGTGTAGTTTAAAATATATACAATCAAATTGTATACCATATGGGCAGGTAATTTAATGCATAGTAACAAAAATTGTGGAAAACTTGCTTAATTCATATTAACTTAGAGTCTTGATCTTCTTATGATCTTGTGTTTCTTACTTTATGTCTCTTTAGTTTTTTTTCTAAAATGTAGTAAATAGTAATTAAAACCCAAAGAAACAAAATATTTAGAAGAAGTCTTCTAAGAGCCACAAAGTTTGCACTATAGAGTCAGAAACACCATAGCTGTTGTAGCAAATGTAAATATAGCATTAAATAATTAACTTATAGTAACAAATGTTTACATCAAAAAAGAAACATTTGGATGCATTTAAAGGGACAAAGAAAACTCATACACTGATAAACTTTTCCAGTGGTATATATTTATATAAATTGCTCAATTAAAAGAAGTGTCCATTTTGCTTTTCTTCCAATACAGGGAATGGTGTGAATAGCATTTAACAAGTTTTTTTCTCACTGGAATCTCTTGCATAAGTTTCTAAGAGTAAGCTACATGTACATTTATGATTAAGCACATGTAAAAAGAATCACTTAATAACAAGTAAATTCAGTAAAAGTTTCTTAACAATAAGTTGTACTTTTTTTTTCATCAAATAACATGTAAAAGACAAGAAAATAAAAAGTAAACGTAAGAAACAAACATAGCATCTCTTGAATTGTGCTACCCGGAATTAATGTTCTCTATGTCAATTTGAAAAAAGAAGAAGGAGAATTGTACCAATATGATATCAGAGACCAAACATGTAATGAAACTTCATGGTACTACAATGCAACTTAATCTCTAAAAGAGGTGTATTAACTTTGTCCTGTAGGCAGTGTTGGCAAGGCTGTGCAATGAACTGAAAGTGAGTGCCTTATGCCCAGTTATGGGAAAATATTTGCACACTGGATAGAAATTCAATGGTTTCCTTTTTATTTGCAGACAACTTAGCACACAAAATATGTGTTTCAAGAATTAGTGCTTAACCATGAACATTGAATTGATAATAATAATGGCTATCCCTTATTCACCAAACATTGAACAGGAACATAAATCAGAGTGGCAGCTTATCACCTTGTTGCCAAAATGGATCAAAATGTTCATTAGACACACTTAATGATTTATGTTCTGAGTTTGGGGATTCTAAAGTGCATAAGAATTTGAGCGGGCGAGATTCACCATGTACTGTTCTTCACTCTCCGATGTTATATACTTCCCCATTAGATAGAATTGATTCCAATGAGATGAATTACAAAATTGATTATTACAAAATTGATTATTCGGTTGGTAGCAAGCAGATGGTTGGCCTATTCCTCTGTGTTTGGATGCATAGTGACCTGAAACAACATGCTCGAGATTTGAAAGTCTTTTGTGGTTGTCATAGGATATTGGGATACCTTGGCAACAAGGTAAGAAAACAAAAATCTATTACAACTGCTTCAACTCTTATAACCATACATATTCCATTGCTTTAGTTTCTTTTGGTTATACCCCATACAGTTCAAAGCCATTAGTTTATAAATAAAAGTGAATTTTTCAAACCAAAAATTAAGGATAGGTCTATTATTACTGTAATTGTTATCAAAATCCTACATAGAGTAGCATTAATTTCTATATACAGCTCTAAGATTCTGTTAAACTTCTACAAGGATTATCTAATGGCATTATCTTGTACAAGAAAGTTATTTACATGTTTGAAAGCCATTAGTTTATAAATAAAGGTTGATTAAATTTAAATTTAAATTAGTATACAATTTTAGTTATAAATATTTCAATCCTGTTTTAAGGAATCTATAATCTGTCTTGAAATGCAGATCGGTTGAGACAAAAATATTCTAAATGGATACTAAGATCCATATTTCCAGATCAAAGATACCCAATTTTAGAAATTGTAAAGCCCCTTAATTCAAGGGGCTCAGAAGGTAAATTTACAAACTTCAAAGTCACTGATCTGAACAAAAAGCAGGCTATAATTTCCAGACTTGTGAGTGCAGTCTGTTTATTTCTTTATATCAGAATTCTGTAAACTCCTGTGCATTTACCTAAGGTACATTTCAGCTGTAAAGTTTTGTGCTCTTCCATAAGGTACATTTCATAATTGATGTTATTCTGTATTGGAAATAATATAAATCCAATTTATCTTGAAATACAGTTTTTTAATTTGTCGTGCCAGAGCCTGAAATTGAACTGCTTAGTGTCAGTCCCAAAACTCTGCTTATTAAACCTATTTATTAACTGACTTCCAAGTTCCAACTAATAACGTCTTGTGATGTTGTCCAATTCTTGATGAACTTCCTCTGTAAATGGAAAAGCCTGCTGTTTTGGTTTACTGATTTCATGTATTCTTTGAAGGACTTAAATGACATCTTAAGACAAACTGAATCCAGTGTTATAAATGGTTTTAAAATAAACCCATAATTACTACTTCTGCGAATATTTGGGGAAACTTGTTTGCTGAACATTATGTATAATCGTTCACTTCTTGCACTAGCATAATTTCCATTTGGAATATAATGATAAAATTTCTGAGATGACTTCAAATGTAACAAAACTTCTATCTATTAAATATTCACCCATTACATCACACTTAATTGGCTGCAGTAATGGCTGCAGTGATAGCATTTAGCTCACATAAGCATTTAATAACTACAATGCATACCTTGCTTGAAGAGCAACTAGACACAGAACGCAGGGCAGAGGGAATACCGACATATAGCTCTTGTTGTTGAATATAGCACCTACAGGAATGTAAAATGCTCACGGCAACACCTGGATGGAGAGGGTTTGCCCCTTCTGCCAAAGACTAGATCAATAAATTTGTTGTGGGTTTTTGAGACCTCACTCTCACTTTCTCCATTCAAAAATTATGTTTTGTTGAGCTCTATGTGCGGTTGGAGGCGTTAGAGATGACATTTTCATAAATTGTCCACAGTATTTTAGATTCAGGATGGCCATATACAGAACCCCTCAAAAGAAACTCATTCAAACCAGGGCAAGAGACTGACCTCAAGATTATGCTTTCAACAATGCCTAAGAAAAAAATGCGCAGAGTTAGCAGGAAAAATATTACGAAGCCCTACAAAGCAGTTTTTTTTCAAATGCGAAGAGCCATAAGCAATCTCCGTACAGCTATTTTTTCAATCTATTCGTAATAAATAAAAAGTAGGTAATGAAGCAGATTGAGGGTGGATCGTTTCATCCGTTTCTTGGGGCTGCCGGAGAGGAATGCTTGTCCGGCAAGGGACGAATGGAGGGATCTCATGCTGTCACTCAATCCGAATCAGGGCCTCCACTTCTCGACTCTTTCGTTTCTACGTTTTGCTCCTGGTGCTCCTCTCTCCCGCCTCATCTCTCTGACGACACTAGAATAGAATAGAAGACTTTTAACGTCCACGAGACCAAAAGAAGGCCTATGGGACAGTGACCCTGCTATTTTAGCATTGTGAAGCGTTTTCTTGCCATTAAGTTTGATAATGAACTCTCCCATTCTGCCCAGCCAATCCATGCTAAATAAATCTTGAAAATTTGCAGCTGTTAACCCACTTGTGTAGCTTCCTCTGATGTCACTATAAGCTTTACAATCTAGGATAAAATGTTTTTCAGTTTCCACTTGCCCATCTGCACAAAAGATACAAACCTTCTCTTCCCAAACTTCTTTTGGCCTTTTCCATCTCCCCATTTCACACCGAAGACGATGTGAGTTAGTCCTCAATTGTCCAATGAGAATCTTTGATTTCCACGGAATATTTGCCTCTATATATGCTTTTTGTTGATGGTCCAAATTGGGATTAAATTCTTCAACATAATATTTTTTCTTTCTCCCAACCGCTCTTGTCCACATAGCCTTGCGAAATTTTTCAACCACATATAACTTTAATTCCTTGCTATTATTAGAGCACTCACTGAAATGAATGTTCCACTTGTTCATCCACATACAATTTTGTTTCATCCATGCCTTTTTTCTTGGCCCTAATACACCTCTAAAAACAACATTTGGCCACCGATGAGCTTCCATCTGCTCAACCTTTTTCAAATATCTCAAAAGACTCACCATAGCGATGGCCTCAATAGGAATTGCCCCCGTTTCAGCAAGAAGAATCTCATAAGGAATCAAAAGCTTTTAGTTTGAATTTGCTTGTGATCAAACGCTTTTGAATTCTCTCTATTTGTGCCCACTTGATGCTAGAAGTGCTGCTAGCCCAAATTTCACAACCATAGAGGACCACCGTATAACTAATAGCCCAAACAATATTTGAATAGTTTTCCAATCCCATAGCTCTGCCTCTCTGCACCTATTTTGGAGAGAAAAAAGAGCTCTCCACCCTCCCAAGGTTCTTTTCCTTCTGCAAGTTTCCCAACATAGATTGTTGTTGAAGTCAATTCCCAAGTATTTATACTCTGTTACTTCTTCTAGGATAGTTCCTTCGAAATAAAAGTCGAATTGATTTTTTTTCTTCTTCTTAGAGAAAACCATGATCTTGGTCTTACTAATGTTAACTTGCATACCAACATCCTTGCAAAAATGCTCAAGTGCAGCCAGATGCGCTTGCAACCCTTGAACAAACCTAGCAATCAAAATAAGATCATCTACATATAAAAGAAGCTTTACAATATAAACTCCTAAAGAAGCCCCTTCTCCACCCTCCAAATTCAACCACTCTTCAAGTTTATCTATATATAGGCCAAAGAGTGTAGGAGAAAGAGGGCAGCCTTGTTTAACCCCAATATCACTCCTAAAGCTTTCCGAAGTACCTGCCTGAGTTTTGATTTTTACCCGAACTTCTTCATAAAGCCTATGGACAGCAGCTCTAAAATGCTCAGGAATGCCAAGATTCTTCATTCTATCCCACAACTTTTGCCTGGGCACTATGTCAAATGCCTTCCTGAAGTCCACAAAACAACAAAAGGCTTCCTCTTTCTCATCCCAAATCTTTTCAATGATATGCCTTAAAGTGATGTCATGATCGATTGTTGAGTGTTTTGGCCTAAAACCCCCTTGCCCCTTTGCTCTCTTATTTTTAATTTCTGCCCATTTGCTAATTCTGTGCTCAATCATGCTGCCAAACAATTTTGCAAACAACGGATTGATCATGATGGTACGATAATTAGAAGGGTTGTTGGCATCCCCACTCTTGAATAGGGGTATGGCTAAGCTAGTTATCCAATCTTTTGGAAACCCAAACTGAATGATGCTATTAAATATATGCATAATGTGAGGAGCAATGATTTCCACCCCCCACTTTAGATATTCCGCTTGAAGTTCAACCATGTCTCTTGCCTTGCCTATCCTCAACTTTTTGATACCTTCTTTAACTTCTTGCAAAGTGAAGAGCTTTGTTGTTGTGTTTACTCTTGGAGGCTCTCCATTCCCTACATCTTGTTCATACAAGTGTTTTGCATATTCGAACCATTGAGCCGAGGTGATGTTATTCTTTGTTTCCTCCTTTGTTTGAAGCTCTTTCCAAAAGAGCTTTGGGTTGTTCTTCCCAAGATATAACAATTCTTCCCTTCTAGTGCTTATGAAACCTATTTTTTTAACTTTTACCATTTGCTTGTATAGTCTTGTGTTTTCCTTTTCCTTACCTAACTGCTTGCTTGTTTTCCTTGCAGCTTTGCATTCCTCATCAAACCATGCATTTGTCGAAAATTGACTTATTTTTTTCCTCTTATTCTTTTCCCTTTTGCAGCCATCAAGAGCCTCTTGAATTTTATGCGTTAACTGATGACTTTTTAAACCTTGCAGCTGATCCCTTTCTTGCTGCATTAACTGCTTTAAAGTTTTCGCAAATATGTTACAATTTTCTTGCGTTAATAGAATTCTGCCCTTTTTTTCTATTTGATGGGCATGTTGTCCCTGTTTCATAGATTGGTAACTTTTAGGCCAGGACAACAAAAGGCAAATAGAATTATGATCAAACTTTAAGTCTTCCACAGGTTCCTCAACAACAACTTTCATTATTTTGCAAACAAGGCTTTGTGAGCAAATAACATAGTCAACAACGCTTGCCCCATTATATGTTTTGCATGTGAAATTACCATACTTCATCCAATGGCCCATTCCATTACAAATTACTAGATCAAAAATGCCACAGAAAGCAAGTAACTCTTCACCAAAATGGTTGATGACCCCTCTATCCTCTTAACACCTTGCCCAATGCTGATTATTTTTTTCTGTTAACCAAAGAGGATTGTTATCTTCTTTGTTGCACAAACTACACGCTTGTACACTGCTCATCCTTGCATTGAAGTCACCTACTAGAAGAACTTCTCCCTGCTGTGAGAAAGAGAAAATATCCTTTTTGAGAGCTGCATATGGGTCCTTACCATCTAGGCCATTCTTTTTATACATTTTTGACCCTTGCGGGGCAAAGTAACATGCTGCAACTATGATGAGTTTATTATTTTCTGAAAGTTTAAACCATATATACTGCTTATTTGGGTCTGTTTTTTCTAGCTGAATGTTTCTGCCCCAAGCTTCTTTTATTAGGACCAAAATACCACCATACCCCTTGCCATTACCAGCTGCCTCATTCCAAACTACAAATTTTGTAAAACCTTCAAAAATAGGTGACTTGCAACCCTCATGCTCATGCATTTCTACAAGACATATAATGTCTTTCCCATCAGCAATCGGCCCTAACCCAGGTCCTCTCCTCCACAGATAGCCTCTACAATTTCAGCACACTAACTCTAGTTTTTCTTGGGGGGGCCCTAATTGCTATTTACCTTGGGGCCAAAGACTCACCACTGAAGTATTAGCTTTTTTCAACCATTTTTGTTGTGTTTCATTTGTTGTTGCCACTGTTGTCCTTGCATCTCCTTTGTTATACCCTTGTTGCGTTGTGTTATTTTGTGACAAAGGATTGATAATGATTGCTTTACCCTTATACAACCATGCCCTTTTACCCTCTCCTCTAGTTGTTCTTATTTTGGACAGCTCCTCTCTTCTTGTTGTCTCTTGCATGACAGTTAAATCTTCATCTAAGAAGAAGTGGGAGCCCTTCAACAACCTCTTTTGACTTAACAGCTAGTGTTTTTCCTCTTCATTTTTCAAGGTAACTTTAATGGGCCTCCAACTCTCTTCTCTTACCCTTCCAACCCTTTTCGCTTGCAAAATTTGTCCCCTCCATTGCAACATGTCCTTCAAAAAATCGCTTGACAGATTGTACGTATTCTCATTCATGCCATAGTCCTTTACTCCTTTAATGATTATGTTTTTTGCCCTTTCCTGCCTTTCTCTAATCTCCTTTGCTTGTTCTTTGTTTACTTTGCCCATTGCTTTTGCTAACCCATCTGATGGACTTTTAACTACTTGAGTCCATGAATTGATGCCCTTTGAGCTGATTTCCCTACCACTATATCATCCATTGGAAAGTGACCGGATAGATAGATAGGGCCTCCCACCCTAGGAAAATAGGATATGACATCCACTATTTAACCCGCCACCGGTAAACAACGAACTGTAAAATGGTTTCACGTTTTGCTGTTTGGGCGTGAGAAAGGTTTCGTTGAAAGTGCATCCACACTAAATATAGTCTATCAGCTAAAAATATTTGTGATGATGGGTTGTTTCAATTTGTGAAGTAATTAAACTAGCACTTGCATCAAGAGGGGTGCAAGGGTTACGCCGATAGAATACTATACTAGCACTTGCACCCATTGGGGGTTCAAGGGAGACACCAATAGGAAAATAAAGAGGAAGCATCAATGAATTGTTTTAATACAGAGGTGGTGGCAGTAAAATATATATGAATAGAGATATGCATTATACAGTACAAGCATGTACAATCTTTTGTTGGGTATGTTCTCTGTAAACAACGAAATCCATTTGAATAAGTTGTGGTAACTTTGCACAAATCAAGTTTACATAAGAGTATCTATTTGTATTTTTTAAAGACATGCAATGTCTTTAGATTTCCTTGAACAAGTACTAACAACTTTGTTGCGACCACGTGTAGAAGATTCTCTAGTAGCGATCGACCACTTGCAAAAGCAAAAATGTGTAATTGATTAGTTTCAGTATTGATCCTCTATTAAAAAAGGAGACAATAAAAAATGTATAACTTTGAGAGAGTGTGTAATTAATTGTACATACCTAAGCATGTTGTTGTGAGAGCAAGTGCAAGCGAGCTTCTTCTTTCTTCTTGATAATGTTGTATGGATTTTTTTTTCATTTTGGAGTAGCAATCAAAAGAGAATGCGGGTTCTATGCGAAGGCCGCTTATGGATTTGACTCTGGAAATTGTTGTAAACGTAAGGCTTTGTCTTTCAGTTGTACCAATATTGATTGTGGCTTTATTTAGTGTAAGGCCTTGCGATTTGTGTATAGTGATAGCCCATGCCATGGCTAGTGGTATTTGTCTACAGTTGCCACGTGTTACTGGATGTATTGTTATAGTTTTTGGGTTCGTTTCATCCCATGATGGACCACTGTAGTTATCGAATGTGACCGTAACATATGCATGCATTGCAGGTGGTTTTGATCTATCTTTGACTTGACCAAGTGATCCATTTACTAGTCTAGCTTGGGTCCATAGGTTTGTTGTAAGCATGACACATTGACACTTGCTTAGTAATACCTCTTGGGGAAGTTTATCTAAATTTGATTGTAATGGAAACAAGGGTTAGCAAATTCGATAAGCCATTGGAAACTTATACGTGTAAGGGTGTCAAATTTTGATTGACAAATTAGATGTATACATTTTAATAGAGAACTACAACATGTTTTATTTGTGTGTATGTATTAAGAGAGGAAAAAAACACATGCATACCTACAATAAAAGAAAGTAGTTGTTTGTTTTGTTTCTACTTGTGTTAAAAATAATGAGAACGTGTAAATAGAAGTTTGAGTTATTTTTGGAGAATTAGTTGTAGAAATGAAACATTGTTGGCACTCGACAACATTAAGTGTAAAAACGAAGAATGGAAGTATCAATAATTTCCACCTAAAAAGCTACAAGTGCAAATCAAACGTATGCATAGTTAATAGAGGACATAATTCTATTAGAATATCACATACAATTTACATAGATATGGATTAGATACAAAATACATAGTAGTGAAGGACTTTTGTAATGTAGCTCTAGTGCAAGGAAAATAGTCGTGTTTGTAACACAAGGAAAATAGCATTTATCGTAGGAACTTCCACCAAAAAAGTAAAAAGTATACATAGTTGGTAGTACTCATATACACAGTACAAAAGTAGATGACATATGCACATATGTGAAACAAAATTATTTCCAAACATTGTTCACATAGTTCAGAAATGCAAGTTGGATGTATGGAGCGCCGCCCTGTCTATAGTGAGCATCCAACGCTCATTTCGCGCAGGAAAGTGTAGAACAAAGCCAGTGTGTCACAAGTTCTATGGAAGTCTTCAAGTGTTGTTTCCACTGAAAATATCTCATCCTCTTGAACATTATGTATATATGGAACAAGTTGTTGCATTTTCTGCACAATATCAAAGCAGTTGATGGTGATTTCACATGCAAACCTTTGAATGACCCTTGGAGGAGGTCCACCCTAATTGGTAGAGGGAGGTGAGCCAAGTGGAGTGTAGGTTGAGCTGTCACTATTGGATATCTCAATGATTTCATCAAGTTGACTAGGGTTTGTCATTATTGAATTAAATAAATTTGAGATTGTACCTAGTGTTAACTAATAGCAATACATAGAAAAAACATTCCAAAGAAACATACAATAAAGCCTATCTAACATTTAACTAATTCCACAGACATTTAAGAATGAGTTCAAATAAATAAGTCATTATATAACTATAGATATTAACACTTTTAAAATAGTTAACATATGGAAAAAATTTAAAAGAACAAAAGAATTTCATCACTAATAATATTGCCAATGTTTTAATTGTTATTGATAGAAGATGTTAATTTAACGATTATTACTCCTTGCTAAGTTTTACAAGGTGAAATTTTATACACACATACATCTTATACATAGGTAATAAAGAAACTCCACTTCCCACTATGAAACGAGGATGAATTGAAAAAGATTATAGTACTGCCCATTAAAAGTTTTAATCCCTAGCAACAATACAAAAGTAACATTTCTTAGAACGTTAATTCTAATATTATGGTTAAAATAAATGGTACATGATTTGGAGAGTATTTAATCACAACAAATAACATCCTTAATGCGATTATTATAAGAACACTTTCATAACATGAATGATTTTATTTATTCTTCATTTTAGAATTACTAATCTAATTAATATTGCCCTCCATAAAATTATCTCTATTTATTATTATTTCAAAATCTAATTCATATATATATATATAATTTAATTATTCATCTTTATTATATATAAAAAATTTCATATAAATAAATACATTTAACTATCCATATATTCAATCTATTTTCATTTAAGAAAAAGATAACAATCCCTAGCCTTTTTAAAATGTAGTGTTACTAATAAATATCTAATTTATTTAATTTCTATTTTCAAAGATACTTTCCCCACACCAAGGAAAAGTAGTTTCTTTATTAAAAGATTATTAAGAAAACTATCTATTTTAAAATAAAGCTTCATAAAGCAATGAAAACTACATATTTTAAATAAAGGCTTCATAAGGGAAATACACGTGGACCCTACCATTCACTCCTAGTTAAAAATAAAAGTATTGAACATGATATAGATGCCAGCGTTAAAATTAAAACTCAATACGTTTGGCTATATTAAGGTATTTTATATTTAATTTAATTTAAAGTCAGTTTGAAATCATAAAAGAAAGTTTGTAAATTGTAATTTTAATTTTAATATTGCAATGTCTATTTTAGAAACTAAATTTGAGGCACTCTATATTGTGAGAGTCACACCCAAAAATATTTAACCCAAGTTATGAATAAAAAAAACATTCACCTCTATGCTGGGCGCTGCAGGCCAAAGGCTATTCTAAGTTTTATTGTGTTGCAAATTCCAAACAAATACATTTCCTGTCTGGGATCTACTACAGGTATGAGATTGAAAGTTGTATTAGAAGGTGATAAGATTTGGCAACAGAGATTGGTGGATCAAAACTATAGCAGCAAACGATTTTACCAACGCATAAGGCAGATTTATTTACTATGTTAATTTGTAGCATTAACAGCAAAAAACGTGTCATCCAATAGTTTTTGTTTTAGGTATTTTATTAAATTTTCTGCATTGTTCTATGGGAGACTGGCAATTTCTCACAATAGTTGTGCAAAGAGAAAACAAGAACAAAACAAATTCCAGCTGCAACAATTTCTACCAAGTGAAACTTTAATGGAACTTCAAGAAAAAACAAGTACATAATACACAAAGAAGGAAATTGGATGATTTTAGTCCTTTTTTTAATAAAATATTTGTCAAATTATAAAACATTCCAAAAAAATGCATTGTCCAAATTTACCTGAATTTATTAAGTTTGCCAAAATTACATGTATTGATGGTCAACAACATGTTATTCAATACGAGCACATAATAGCTTTTATTTCTTGATTTACGAAATGGAAATATGGCGAACTGTTTTATACTGGAAAAACGTATTCAACCCCCCAGGTTTTACTACACAGAAAGAAACTGAAGCAAATATGAATATGCCTTCCAGATTAAGTAATTCTTCCAAATCAAGGGAAAACAAAATCCAGGAATTGACTCAATTTCCTATGTTCAAATTGTCCATGCCACGTTTGCTCTGGAAAGAAGCTGGAATTTATTAAGAATAAATGCTATTATAGCATTGAAAATTTAGATATAAAAGAGCAGAGCACACCCTCTAATATTATAACAGTACATAAAAATTACAATTTTATGCACTGGGCTTCAAACATCACTGTCATAATAATAAAATGAGCTAAAACCTAAGATCATGACAATCCATCTACTAAGAAATTAATCCACGCCTACTATATTTGCAATCACATCATTTGAAATTGTTAGCTTTACAGTTTATAAAATTCGAAACAAAAATTGGGAAATATAGAACACAACCCTAAAATTAATGGTAGCATTAGAAATATTTACTTGCGAAGCCAATTCAAGAAGTATCCCAAATACCCACTGGAGGCAATGGGGCAACTAATCCTTTGAAGGTTATTATTTATAGGCAGAGGCAATATGAGGGCGGGTGATCTTCCTGACAAAATATATCTATTGGATTTAGTTTAAATGAGATTAGACTGAAACAATAATACACAAGGTGGAGTGTTTGCACAGTAGAGTGTTTGAATTGTTTTTGCATTCAATGAGGGCGCTGCCTTGGCTCCATGTCCTCCTTGTTCGTCTTCACAAGTAACCTCATACCATTATCTCGATCTCTAGCTTATTTGATGTCCAACCCCTGATTTGTCAAATCACCTGTTGTATGTAGGCGGAAATAGAATGAAGCCATGAAATTTTATCTAGGTATGAGTTGGCGTAACTGTAGGGAATTTATTACCCTCATTCATGTTTTCTGGTCTTGCAGATACAGAGAATTTTGTTGAGATTATCAATGCTCAGCTCAGCATAAATCTGACTATCCACGAAAATTTTATTCCAAGTAATGAATCTGCAGCTGTACGCGAGCTTGTTTAGTGAAGGCAGAGATATAGTCTATGATTTCCTTTAAGGCCATTAATGCCCTGCCTTGCAACTACTAAGAATGTAATAAATGCATTTTTTTCTATTCAATGGTTTACCGACCTGTGGAGTTGTTTGCATGGGCGTGAGACAGGATTTCCAATGGGCTGTGGATTGGCAAGTCCACAATTAAAAGCCTATCGGCTAATAAAAACAAACATGGTAAGTTGTTGTTTGAAATATATGTAATCTTCTTTGTAAAATTTACAAAATGTATTTCCCAATCTATTATAGAACTATACGCAAAGATCTTTCTATCTTTTCAACATAAGCAAAGAAAAAAAATTAGAATTACTTTAAAAAAAAAAAAAAAACACCATTTCATTTTAATTATAATTTGGTTAACCATAGCAATAATAATCACTTGACAAGCAATCTTAAACATTGAGATTGCATCAAATATTTGGAAATACATTTTCAGATTTGTGTTGATTATATAATTGTAGCTAAAGAATCTTTTTGCCTCTCCTGCTTTTCAAAAGTCTCAATAGCAACCTGCAATTCATCACTGCCTCCAACTGCCCGCATTGTGCAAAAATACACACTTGCCAACAAAGCTTGTTAAACCTCCTACCACAACCATGTTCTTTGTTCTACAAGTCAGGCTAGAGAATCTAGGCATAGCTCAGAACCTGAGATATTAAAGATTTAATATATGAAGTTGGTATCAGACAATTATATGTCCAAAATTATAACAATAATGAATGGTGGAAAAGTACAACTATTTGAGTTTAAGTGCTTATGGTCTGAATAATCACAAACTGAAATAAACAAAACTAAGCAAGAGACCAAATAACATGCAAGATATGCTACAACAGGGGATTGATTGTTGCTTTCAACCCCATTTGGCCATCACTCAATTTGTTCAAAAATTTCCTTGTGAATAGTAAGGGAGTCCTCAATCTATTTTATGAATTTTCAAAAAAGAACACCTGCAATATGCAATAGAGGAGAGAGTGACTTCATGACAGAAGTTTGTAAATAATCTCGCTTTACCCTATAAAATAAGCTTATTGTTTTTTGTGTTCCACAAAAACTACAAAACTTTAGTAGATAACACTAACCAAAACTTTCTAGAAACTTGTTTTTGAAATCTCAAGCCAAAGGGGTCAATCCACTTATTATTCTCTCATCTTAGTATTCAAGGAGAGATTGAAAGGCACATAAAGCCTTTGAAATATCTTAGCAAGCATAGTAAATGTTCTCTTATGAGATTTTGGAATCAAGAACCCAACTTTTATCTTTTATCAAGAAATAAGAGATCCTTGCTTAATGATATCTACAAATATCTGAATACATTTAGAGAAACACATTTTAGAAGAGCAACCATTGACAGGAGCTTAATGTTATGTGAGAGATTCTACCAAAATGATTTGAAACCCTGAAAGTTTCTACCTTTCTTGGACAAGGTTTTATGTCCTTTTACCAAGTGTCAATACTTCCAATCTTTTCAAATATTTCCCAACATAGGAGACCCTGCAAGATTATCAAGAAAGTGCCAAACAACAACTAAAAGGGATGAAGCCCCTTCCAATTCCTCTTGTTTTTGGAACACAAAAAATATTTTAACCAACACTTTCAAAGGTTTGCCCTGGCCCATGGTCCTCACCTACCCTTCCCTTCCATGGCTTTGAGGATCCAACACCAATTCCAGGTAAAGGAGTTGTGTACTGCAGAAGAAAATAATTATTGTATTACTTTGGTAAGTTGGTAATGAAGTTAGATGTCGAAGAGAATTGGCTTAGTGGTGAATGACTTCACTCTTTGAAAAGGAAAGCTGGTCCAAATCTCTCAATTAGAGAACATGTTTCTGAAAAAAACTGTAAGTGGGTTTGCCCTACCCAAAGCGAGTGTGTGGATGAACTCTTCTAGTTTTTTTTTAAGTGGTAATTGAAATGCTTCTGAAAAAATTGTGTAAATTTGTGTTTGTATCAATGTTTCATATCACATCTTGTGATTAATGGATGGGCTACAGATTTGGCTACATAAGAAAGATCTAAACAATCTATGCAGTCCACCTATTATTTTATTCATCATCATGACAATGGATCCAAAACGTTGATGCAAACAAAAATTCAATGTTTTACTGAAGCATTTCAATCATTATTATTGTGAATTGAAAATCTCATGTTTATCATTGAAAAATATATAGGTTAATATACCCAAAGAACCAAATTCTCATCGCCCCCTGGTTTCTTTCTCTCAATGGGCTTCCTCCCTATGAGTAGCTCTAGTAGAACCACCGTAAATGCATAAATGTATGTTTTCTCTGAGACCTTTCCATGCTGGAAATACTCTGGAGCTAGATACCTGTGACACAAGCACACATATTGAATTAAAGACCTCTTTGCATTCTAGAATTTTACAGTATTAACACACCTGATTGAAAAAGGAATGGAATTAGTGAACTAAATACTTTTGCTTTACCCAAAATCTCCCTTCACTGTCTTACACAAGAATGGTACTGAAGCTCCCAGAGTCCATGTCAACAGCCCAAAATCACACAACTGCACCAAAACACATTACAACAAACATTTCATCACATTGTTGTTGAAGGAAATTCAGAAACACAGACCAAATGCAAACAATTATATTATATCTTATACACCACATACTATAATCAATGAAAAATGAATTTAATAGCTGATGTAGAGATAGATATGATAAAAATGCTAACTTAAGCTTGAGCCTTGGACAAATTCCATGGACGAAGCTAGAGCTACAGTTTCTATACTACAGGTGGTCTCATAAAATGATCCACTACATTTTATTTGCACTCACTAAAAACCCTTGATTCAAATAAACCTCTACCATTCTCTATAGAGCAGACATGGGATGATATATCCTATCTTTGTTTAAGATATTATTTAGTATTTTACTTCCAAATTGCAGGTGCATGCAGTTTACAAATTTTCTTAAAAAATATTGACAGGTTCCTAAAATATTGTAAGAAAGCTGGAATTTAAAACTATTTTAATCCAAATATCCTTAATTTGTCTGTGGATCTGCCAAGTAACTAGAAACTACATAAATCTTTTATAAATAATAGTATAATACTATATTTTAGTGCCCATGAATAAATCCTACGGGGAGCATACATACAAAAAAATACTGTTGATAGATTTACTTCTAGCAAAAAATATTGGTTGCGAGTTAAAGTTTGTTTTCAAGCGGGGGGCGAGAAATATTTCAACTGCGTGGACATACATAGCTAGTAATTTTTGTAGCAGTGTAGGAGAAGGAGATAATAAGGTGAAAGGGGTATAGACATACCTGTATATATAATTCAAAATTGCTTTTATTTCTTCTTCAAAATGGCTATCGATTCTGAGAGGATGTCGGGGAAGGTTGGAGAGAGTGGCTTCACACCTGCCAATTTCATTTGCTTGAAGGCTTCAAAGCCTTGTAAACAAAACTATTGTGTGCTTATCCTACAATCGTGGCATTCTACGAGGCCACATTTCTTTGAGGCATTTTATTGAACAGTTCACGTGCCTTGTCACTTGCCAATTGCATTTATTTGAAATGAACGTTTCTAAAGCTAATAAAAAGAATTAAAAATAAATAAAATTGAATAGCAACCATTCTGAGGGGAAATAATGAGAAAAGTATTTACCCTGGGGCATAATATTTTACATGAGAATGGAGGGGGCACATCATCATACCCCCTGGGAAGTAAGCCCAGGATTGTTAGTAACATGAAGGCAGGGATTAGTGTACTAATCAAGTGTAACCACAAATCCTCTTTCTTCACATGGGGTTTCGCTGCAACGACAACCCCCGGTGCGGTATGCTGGTTTTATGCTTCGCCGTTGGCTCTAGTGGCATTACTTGTCATTGAGAGAAGCAGGAGCAGGGCCCTCAGAGACATTCGACGCAGGAGCAGAGGCAGGGTGCTCTGGGGGAGTTTTCTCTTGTCTCATAGCGGGCAGGGGAAATCCAATAGGGCCTACAGAATCCTCCATAGCCAACTTTTGTGCGAAGTTTGCATAGCCAACTTCTTTGAAATCACCGACCCAAACTGGTTACTATTCACCACTTTCATCTCTTAACATCAGTCAGTGAAATACTTCCATAGAGATTATCGATTTTCTACAATTCTACCAAACTATTGCCAACTACATCTGATAACAGTTGCATATCCTTTTTGCTTTTAAGGATACCTGAACCCTATTCCAACGCTCCCATTTTGGCACAGGCTGGGAATACGTTGGAAAATGTATATTGATCGGGTTGGGGAAACTGTTTGCTGCATACGGTGAAACAACGTGACTTCCTCTTGAGGACACTTTACGACATCCACCAAACTTTCCAGAGAACCATACCTCACTGAGGACCTTGGCAAGTAAGTTACCTCAAGATTCTGCACAACGATGCCGCTGTCAAAAAATGGGCAGTTTGCAGGAAAAATTACCTTAACAGATTTTTTTAAAATTAGACAAACCAAAATCAATCTCCTTATAGTTAATTTTAAGTAATCAAAAACTAAAATTAACTAAATAAATTACTTGAGCTTAATCTACAATATGATAAATACATAACTACACCAACACTCCCCTTAAAAGCAACTTAGGTGGGTAACATGGGTCCCAACAAGACAATGTCATGTTGAGTACCCACGTACAAAATAATCTATTCAAATAAGGAGAAAGATAGCCTCCCTCCCTAAAAGAAGCAAGAGAAAAGAGATGAAGGAATAGGTAGCCCCCAAAGGAATAGCCTTAACAAAGCTTTTAGGTGAACATATTTTCCTTTTGTGAAGGGTTTGGTAAAGACATCTTCAACTTGCTTTGAAGTAGGACAACTTTTTTAGATCATTAATCTACTTCTAGATGAGCTCTCTAATGTAGTGTATATGGACCTAATTGTGTTTGGTCCTCTAATGTTGAAATAAATTCCTTGAGATCTAAATGACATTGAGATTATAACAATGTACAATAGATGATCAATGGTCCATTGGTGGTCAACTAAACATTATCAAATGTTTCATGAACCATACCAATAGATCCATACCCACAAACATATGAAAAAATCACCACCCTTGAAAATTTATACCATAGACCATGGGTATAATGAGGAGAACAAGTCTCTAGAAAATGTCATGTCATGTGAAGTAGTGGAGTTAAAAATCCTAGACTTACAACATTTTTCTTCTTGATTATATTAGTTAACAATCTATCTATTTTCCCATACATTTAGATTCATCATGCCCTCTTCTCAAAGTAAACACATTTTCTCTCCTCTAATTTATGTGACATTTTTCTTCTTGATTATATTAGTTAACAATCTATCTATTTTCCCATACATTTAGATTCATCATGCCCTCTTCTCAAAGTAAACACATTTTCTCTCCTCTAATTTATGTGACATTTTTCTTCTTGATTATATTAGTTAACAATCTATCTATTTTCCCATACATTTAGATTCATCATGCCCTCTTCTCAAAGTAAACACATTTTCTCTCCTCTAATTTATGTGATTTTTCCTTTGGACTAAAAGAGAAAGGTGGTTTTTTCTTTTGCTTCTTATTTGAACTACCCAAGGCCTTCTAAACCTTTGTATATTATTTGCAACTAAAGCATGTAATGTAGAAAACTTGGAATTAGGTGTTACCCAATGAATTAGAATTCATTGTTCTCTAGCATGAATATTATAGAAAACCATTAAAGGCATAATAAACGTAGTACTCCAAGCATCCCTAGTAGAAAATAAGGTAGAAACAAATATAGAAAAATCATGATCAAGTTTTAAAAGTATATTGATAATTAAATATATAGCATTTTGATTGTAGCCCTAGTGATTTCAATTGTGAAATGAAGTCTTAAATGTGCTCAAAATTACTTAGATTAAGATTGATAATGTCATTTTTTTGGTTGATGACACAAAATTTAATTTTCTTTTGCTAAACATATATTCTAACTTTCCCTATCTCATTAAGTGTTTCTAAACTATCAAATACAAAAACTCAAGGTATGCTAGACATAAGGGTGAAAGAAAGAAGTTGGTGGGTACTTATTCTATTTTTAGAATGGGTACCCGTTTTAAAGTGGGTAATTGTTTTGAAAAATAAAATACCAACCCACCTTTTGACTTTGTTTTAGGATTGGTAAAGACATGGTAAATCAAGTCATGTCAATGCTAAGAGGAAAAACTGACTTTGGTAATATGGCTAACGACTGTTATTTAGAATTTTTTATGAAATTAAAACCCATTGTAGATGACGATGTCTAGTTTTCAAATATGCATTTTAATTTTAATTTTTTTTATGATTTGATTATTTTTTCTATTTTTTAATTAATTTATGAGGAAACTAGTCCATAAACTTGAAATGTAGGTTTTCGTATTTTTATTAACTTTTAATATTTTAAGTTTTTTGTAAAAAAATTATATGACCTCAATCTATACACAATTATTTACACAATGAAAAAAAAATTCAATTATTAGTTTATCTCAAATTATGGTGGTCGTACATGAAGGGTTTTCAAAACAACAATTAGGGCCAATAAAAAATTAATAAAAAAATATTTAGAAAAAAAATATTAAAAAATATCCCCATCAATATTCAATATAATACACATATTTTCTCAAAATGGATTAGAAAAATACTTTTATTTAAGTCAAATTATGGTGTTCATACACATAAATGGTACAATCCTTAAAAAGTGGTTTTTATACATGCCTATTAAAAATTAATTTGTATCATCTGAATATTAGAATAAATTACATATTTGAAAAATTGACTCAAAATACTACATTTCATATTACTAGATCTATTATATGTGTAACTGCTTCAATTTTTTAGTTCATCTGTGACAAATTTTGAAAATCAAGAAAAACACTTCCACTTTTTGAACATTTTGTGACCCAACTTCTTGCACCTACCCAGAAGAATCATGTGCTTCATCACATTTATTTTTCTATTTGATATTATTAGTGATTTTTTCAATTTTTGTTTCTTGACTTATCTTAAATAACTCCTTATTCTACAATTGTATGGTTATTTTGATTTTTAATATAAAAAATATAGGGCATGAGTACAAGAATTTGTAATTTACCCATCATAGAGAACACAATAAAAAAAGACAAAAAATTATCCTAAAAATAACATGTTAGGAGAGGTGTCTCAACTTTGCTCCCAATGTTAAAATTATGAAAAGTGCAATTTTTGGGTTATAAAATAAAAAAGCTCAATTTATGGGCTCTAGAGTTGGTTTTTGACCAAAATAAATATTTTGGGTTGCTCAACATTGTATCTAGGGGCTTTCATTGTGTAGGTCTCTTCAAGTTCTACATTTTTTTAAAAATGAGCTTAATCTACCTTTTCTACCAAAAGTTGGGTTGTTTGCATAGGAAATGTGAAAATGTATTGGACACATAAAAGAGTTGTAAGGGGAGTTACACTTGTTGACCAACTTACGATGCATGCTATGACGTATCATAAAACATCTATTTTTTTGGAGATAATGGAAGCAACATGGAAGACTCAATTTGGTGAGTGGATTATAGCAAGGTTATGACAAGTGGAAGGAATATATTATTTTTAAGCTATGGACCCATCTTGAGATTTGGTTGTTGGTTTTCTTAGCTAAGGAATTGGGTGCCACTTTTAGGTGGTTTTAGCTCATGTTTTTTTAATTACCATTTTGATGATTTCTTGTATTGTATTTCCTATATATTAGGTGCTTGAGATGAAGGTTGTGTAAGTTTTTGGTAGATATTACATTATGTTGTCAAAATTCCTCCACGTCTTTGGTTAGTGATACACTTGGGAAGACTTAATTTGCAAGTGTGTTGTAACTGTGTTGTTTATTGAGTAATACATTGGGTTGCTATAGAGTGTGATTTTTTTTATTCCAAAAGTATTTTCACCATGTACACTTGTGTTATGGTTTATTGTTTATTTTATATTTATATGTGTTTTTTTCTTTTTGTACTTGTTAAAAGATTGAAATTTATGCACAATGCTCTTCTCAAAATTTTAGTGTAGGAAGAATTTTCATGTACCTTTTTTCCTTTGATCAAAAACCTATTTGTACACAATTGTAAATTGGCCTAATCATGTGCTTATAGCTTTGCAATGATTTTACTCAAATTTAAAATAAATGAAAGAGAATGCATTTAATATGATGTGATATTTGGATTTTATGATGTCAAACTATGAGTTATAGTTCAAAAGTTATGCTTCATGAATTTTCCTACCCTAGTGAGGAAAACCACTAGCCTAAGCATTATTTAGATTTGGTAGGGTAAACCCACAAAACTGGTTTACAATTCCATTAAGGAAGGAAAAATGCATTTTCAGATGGAAAACACTTTAGGGGGTTCGCTAGAACCCCCCCTTCTAGTGAACCCCCCTTTAATGGGTTTTATTTTTCAATTGCATTGAAGGGGGGTTTGCTTAAAGGGGGGTTCACTAGAAGGGGGGGTTCGAGCAAACCCCCTGGTTCGCTAGAACCCCCCTTTTTCCCCCTTCTCCCCCTCTAGCACCAAAAATCTACAAATTTTTTCCCTTTGAAGCTCGAGTTGAGGATGAAAATGGAGGAGACTTCATAGACCCAACTGGGTGATGGTATTCCTCAGAACAAGCTATCCATCTCATATAATTTTAATATGTTTTGGTTTTATTATGTATTTTTTTTTAGTTTGATTAAACATAGGTTTTTCACCAAAAATCAAGCACTGTTCTACACATCTGGAAAAATAGCAGATTATCAAAATAAAATTCTGAAACATATGTGTAGGCTAGGTACTGATGTCCTTGATCTAGTAAAAAAAAATTGAATTTCTATACATACAAATTTTTTTATGTTGTATATGGTCCGCCTATGTCTGAGTTGTAATTGGTTTGACTTCGAAACTTGATTAAGGAAAAAATATTCAATAAAACACTATGAAACCAAATGAAAGGGTTAGATATTGTAGTTACAAATCTAAATTAAAAAAAATAGAATTTTATCCTTCATAGAAAAAAAATTATGTTGTATACGGTGAACATCACTCCTTAAAAATGGTGTTTATTGATAAAAACTAGTTTTCGAAGGAGATGGAAAAAGAAGTGCAATCTGATTACAAAATTTTTGAAAAAAATATATTTAGAATTTATAGACAAAATGCCACAAATCACTAGTTTGCATCATCTTCATATTCCTCGCGGTTTAGCTGCTATAGGTGCCTGAAAGTGAAGATTTAGTTAGAAAAAATTAGTTCAGTGTCTAGTTTGGCCAAAAATTGTAAACCAGTATTGTGGGATCACCCGGTAGTTTGGTGCTAGTAGCATGTCGGTAGAGCTTTTGGGGGTGGATGGATGTAGGGTGATTAGTTAGTTTGTATGCACAAAAATTTGGCACAAATGGCGTCTTAGGGTTGTACCAAGTCAAGTTGTTCTATTAATGATGTGTCAAAATTTCTTTTTGAGGAGGATTGTTGATTGGGTTCTTTATTGGAAATGTGTTGTATACTTTTCAAGTTTTATGATTAGAGTGTGAAGGTCTTATCTAGACATTGGCATAGGCCCCCAACTAAGAGTTTGGGGATGATACTCCTCTAGGATTGCAATTTTTTTGGATGCTTTAATGGGTTGGTTTTGTGACTAAGGATTTTCGAGTGAGAAGTTCACACAAGGCTTTATGAGTGCAATGTTGAAAATTGCATACACTTGCAATTTCATGTTGTATTTAGTAATCACTTTGGTGTGTTAATTTGCATTGTCCATATGCCAATATGTTAGCACTATTTTTATGTAACTTTATAAATCCTTATGTCATGGTTAACCTATTAAGCCCTTGTTTGGTCTAAATTGTTTAGATGCTAGCACTTTGCAAACATCCATGTGATACATTGGCTCCTTATAACAATTCATGCCTCTAGTGACCATTTTGAGTGTTTCATTCTCCTTTTCTAGGTTTAGTCCATGAAATATAATTTCCCTAGGAATATTTTGAATGGATACCCTTTCTCTTGGTTCTTCTCTAATTTCATTTGAATTCATATTCTCCGAATCTCTCAATCCAAACTCTCTCTTACACTCACAACACTCTTTGAAGCTATCGGTATATAAAAACCATTTACATTGCTGATTCTTGAAGCTATTACTTGTTTATTTTCACATGAAATCTCTCATTTAGATCATTGCATTCATGGAGATATGAAATAATTTTCTACATACCAACATTGTTCATCTTCATTTCTCTAAGTATTAGAGGTGATTTTGTCCTTGTACATTGGCTCCAATCTCTTCTTTTTGTTTAGTTCCTCCACTATTATTTTCCAAGTATTAATGGATTTGGTATCTTGGATGAGTTTCATTGCATTGTTGTGATACATCTTGTTTAGCATAAATCTTCTTATTTCATTTTCAAAAACTATTAAAACTAGGCTATTATAGAGGTTGAAAGACCAAAATAGGGATTTGAATAAGGAAAATCCCTAAACAACCACAAAAAAATACTTTTCTTCATACATTGTTGTTTTGTATTGGAGAAAAGGTGTTGAACTCAATTTCCATTTAGCGGCATTCTTTTCCTTCATCTTTCTCTTCATTTTTTGATTTTGTTGTACTAATGTAATTGGTTTTTCAGGTTAGTTAATCGTTCATATTGCTATTATTTTCCTCATATTGTCGAATTTCTTTCAACATTCATGCAGATAATAATTTTTTTTGGAGATCTTTGTGTTTTCTATTTTCTATTTGTGTAGGATGACAATGCATCACTCTATAGTCCACACAAAATGCTCATGTCCATGGCAAAGAGAATGAATTTTTGGGTTTGAGTTCCTCTTTGTCTACATTTTTTTTACTTAAAATGTAATTTTTGTAATTAGAAACAATTTGTTTTCTTAGGTGTTTTTGTTTATTTCATACACATTTCTATTTAAATATAATTTTTTAAAAGGGCTATTTAGTAGAATCTTTGTAGTAGATTACAATTAAGCTAAAAACCTTAGCTAGTTAACTTGAGTTTGGTGACTCAAAATCACTCATAAAGAAAGTTAGTCTTTCTTTAGTAGATTCAATTTTCCTTCAATACAATGAGAAGGAAATCCCCTATAGGGGACTACCTAAATGTATTGTTGAAGAGAATTAGATCACTCTAGGGATGGTTCCTAAGATTTGGAAACCCATTCATAGTGTTGAAGAAAATCTTGGGTGATGGGAGGAAGTACCTCTAAGATAAGAGCCTTATTTGATGCATTTAATTGCCCAAAAGAAATGGTAGGCTCTTAAAGAAAGAATTAAATCCTCTTCAAAGAATCTATCTCCAAAATTGAGCTAGTGTATTCCAATCTTAAATTGAGCTCCTCTTGCTGGAGTGGTTATTTGCAATTTATTTTTTATTGTTGAAGTCTTGCAACATGAAGTTACATAGGGAAGGAGAAAAAGACTATGTTTCAAGCTCAACATTGGCTTGAAAAAGCTCAATGGTGGTGGATTCATAAGCCTAATAGTGAAACCTAGCTAGTTGGCACCCACCAATGCATAAAAACTTGAAGGTGCATTTAATTGTATCATGCCATTAATCTATCCAGTTTGTTTGATGCTAGGGACGTGGGTCTAGATTCTAGACACATCAAACATGCACCAAGGTAGTTTGATGAATCAACAAGGAGGTGTTTAATAAAAAATACAATTTTTGGCTTTGGGATTACCATTCAATGTAAGATTTAATATAAAAATAGTTTGAAACGACAACATTTGGCTCAACTAGTAAGGGAAAATAGTAAGATAAAGAGAAATAAGGTTGAGTTGACTTCATGGCCCCTTCAAGTCTTATAAGAACCCATTCAAAATGGGAACAAAATTTACTCTATTTATACCATACCATTTGATTTTGATGACATCTAATACTAGGATCAAAGAGGGCCAATTTACAATGTATAGAAAACCAAGCTTTTCTCTTGTTGGTCATCTAATGCATAGGTAGGGTAGGTCACACTAGTCAAAATCCTCCTCCAAGTTATTAAAGTCTCACACACAATCAATGTAGCTAGAGGTAATAAGTTGCCAAGCCAATTCCAAACAATAGATGAATTGTAAGAAATCCGCCTCTAAAGAAAGATTAAACTTCCTAGTTGATTAACTGGTGTGAAAATATTCCTTTTATCTATTACATATTCTCCATCCTCAAGACTTATGGTTGGGCTACACGAATGCATGGTAGTAGCCCTAGGAGAAGGAGGAGATAACTAAATTGGATTCTCAACGTAAGGGGATAGACCACTAGTTGAAAGAGGAGTACACATGAACTTATGCCTGCTAGCTTCCTTAGAAGGATCTCCCTAAAAAGAAAGCTAATATCCTCCTCTTTATCTAAAGGTTTTGAACCTATAGTGGCTAAATATTTGGAAAAAAAAAACCATTATTTGTGGGCTAGAATTTTTTCCATTATTCTAGTTATTTTTGTGACTTCCAACTATCGACTACCCCTCCTCTTTCTTGGGAGGAGGAACATCTCCTAAATGCTTAAAGGCCTATGTTTAGCTTGAGAAGTAATAAAGAAACAATCCTTTATCTTGTGCTCAAAGAATTGAAACCTATAACAACTAGTAGGCAAGTTAAGGTAAATTACCTTTTAGGTGTCGTGCATTGCCCAATTTGAACATCCACAAACTCCTTTAAATCTTTAGAGAGATCAACCTTAATGTAAACATGTTTTTTGTTGACAAGAAGAGAAAAACTTGTTGGGTTTGACATGAATTACATGACCTAAAGAGGACACAATATAGTCCAATAAAGGCCAACAAGGCAAAGGAAGAATGAGGAACTCAACCCATATAGGGACTCATAGGGATCTTTCTTCAAAGATGACAAAGGCTTGGGTCCAGGGAGTAAACACTAACAAGGAACAATGCATATACCAAGGACCATGCTTGAGGATGACTTTTGCATGATTAGGCTCCACAAGTCTAAAAAGGAAAAAATATTTAGTGAGGTTATGGACATCATCAAAGTGGACCCCTTGAAGGAGCCGAGCCTTGTTGATCCACTCTTTGAGCATGCTTTCAAACGGAATCCTCTTACAAAATAACTAACTAAAGTGAACTTTTAAAGCTATTTACTTGCATTATCAAATTCCAAGTTAGGCAATTCACTACATTAGCTAGGGATTTAGAAGAGATACCTTATGAAAGACTTTCAAAAGGAACTTTTGAGTTCACTTTGGGATAACCATTATCCTACTCTTTCAAACCAACAACACTAACATCAACTACTACATGGTTGGGATTTGAAGCCATTTATAAACTACCCTCACTTGAAGGTGAGAAAAAAAGAAGGGTTGCAATAAATATATAGGACTATGTTAAATCCTACTCCAAGGGAAGAACAATATGAAAGGTAATAGAGAGAAAGCACATACAAACTAAGTACAAAATCCTATCTCTAACTCTAACTCCAAAATAAGTTATCAACTACATAATATTTTTTTATTTTAATAGTTTAATAAAATCTATTTTATATAAATCTAAGGCATGAAAAGTTAAATTATTATTTTTATATGAGATGAATGAACTACGTGAACCATCACTTTTGAGCTCCTATTCAATAAGATAGAGCAAAGCATAAGTGATGACTTTTACTATGAATGAAATAAAATAGAATAATTTTAATGTCCATGAGACCAGATAAAGCCCCTATCGCAAACCCTATCTTTCTAACTTCTCAATGATGAGCTCCCCTATTTTCTCAACCTTTTTCTCTCCAAACAAATCTTATGATGTAGTTGCCAAAATTTCTCCATACTTCCCAAATATCATATGATACAAAAGAGCATTTTGACCACCTCCATTATAAAGTTGGAAATTCTTTAATGCGAGGGACGCCATGCATTCTCCATAGAACCGGTAGCATGCACCATTGCTGGTGATCTCTGGTATAAACTCACCCCGTAGAGAGGAAGGTTTGAACACGAAGGATTAATATTATAGGATAGGACGAAGCAAAGGGGATGTGATTTTTATTATTCTCTCTTTCCTCCTACAAATGGTATTATTTGGCCGTTAATTCTTCGAGGTGGAGGGACAACACTCATTTTCCATAGAACCCTCAGCCTAGCATGCAACATGACAGGTGATCTGTGGTATAAGCTCAGGAAGCCTCCGTAGAGATGAGGGTTTGAACAGGAAGGATTAATAAGTAGACGCAAGCGCTTGATCCCTGATCATCGCAAGCTGAAAATAAAAGAATGATGGCTCAGTAGTCTCTCTTCAGCTTATATTGATACACGCGGCTTTCGTTATGTAATAACCTACCTTTACCATATAAAACTTTCCTCAAGTTATCCTAAGTTGCTGCATAAACAAGGCTGCCTGGAGGAAGCTGTGCACATTTTGAGCAGTACAGACAAGATTGCTGACACTTGTTCCTATATTTGTGTATTGCAGACCTGCATTCAGAACAAATTCTTATCAGTTGGCAAAAGAATCCATGCCCACATGAACAAGATGGAGATAAGAAACAGAATTTTATATAACAAAATTGTAGACATGTATGCCAAATGCCGAAGCCAGGCAGATGCTCGCAAAGTGTTTGACAAAATGCCTGAAAGAGATGTGTGTGCATGGACCACCATAATTGCATCTTATGCAAGGCACGGTCCTGCAGAGGAGGCATTGAAACTACTTGACAATATGAAACAAATGGGAGTCATGCCTAATGGGTTCACCTTTGCCAGCGTTATTTCTGCGTGCGCTAGCTTGGTGTCGTTGGAAAAGGGGGAGGAGATCCATGAAGAGATAAGGAGAAATGGATTTGAATGCCATGTTCCTGTTGCAAATGCACTCTTAGATATGTATGCTAAATGCGGAAGACTAGACAAGGCACGCCGTGTGTTTGACAAAATGCCTCAACCAAATGTTGTATCATGGAGTGCCATGATTGCAGGCAGGTATTCCTAATGGGCTACTTTCACCAACTAGATGTTTTTCCCATTTAAACAACGAAAAAAAGAAGTCACTAGATTCTCTAGTAAGGTTGGGCTCTTGCAATTGACAATGACTCAGGATCAAATTCTCACAGGCTGAAATTTCCCAAGTAGCTTCTTTCGCTGATGATGAGTTCTATATCAACATTCCATAAAGAAAAAAGATAATTACTTGTCAAAATTGGCTTCTTTCCCTAATGATGAGTTCTATATCAACATTCCATTAAGAAAAATAATAATTACTTGTCAAAATTGGCTTTTTTTTCCAGATGATGATTTATATATGGTACTCGAGATGTCATTAAGTTTAATACTTTTTCAAGCAGATATTTCAGAGATTCTCGTAAAATGTCAGATTTGTTTTAATTTACAGTATTAACTGCAATTTTTATGATTTCCCTCATGCATTAGCATATAATTTCTTATTTTCCAAAACATAACGATCTATATAGTATACCATAATTCTTTCCCATCTCTTAGAAGTTTCCCTGATTGCAGGGTATGCAGCACAAGGGGATCCTGCAGATGCATTGGGGTTGTTTGGCAGAATGCAATTAATGGGCATTTGTCCCAATCAATTCACCTTTGCCAGTGTTCTCCCTGCTTGTACAAGATTCGGGTCATTGGAAAAGGGGAAGGAGATCCATTTAGGGATAATAAGAGGTGGATTTTATTCTAATGTGATTGTCATGACCGCACTTGTGGACATGTATGCAAAATGCGGAAGCATGGAGAAGGCACGTGAATTGTTTGATGGAATGCAGGAACGAACGGTTGTCTCGTGGAATGTTATGATTGCAGGATATGCCCAGAATGGATTAGTTGACAAGGCAATGGAAGTCTTCAATGAAATGCCTCAACAGGACTTGTTCTCATGGAATGTCATGATTGCAGGGCTTGCACAAAATGGGCATGGAGACGAGGCTCTGAAGCTTTTTCAGCAAATGCAACTGATAGGGTTGCGGCCAGATTCAATTACGTTCACAGGTATCCTTACGGTGTGTGCCAATTTTGCAGCTCTCGAACAGGGCAGGGAGATCCATGAGAAAATTATTAGAAATGGATTAGATTATCATGTTGATGTGGCTAATGCTCTCATTGACATGTATGCAAAATGTGGGACTATACAGAGGGCACGCTATTTATTTGATAAGATGTATCACCGAGATGTCGTGTCCTGGACAGCGATGATCACAGGGTATTCCATGCATGGTTGTGGCAAGGAGGCCTTGAAACTCTTTGAGCAGATGGAAACCAGTGGTGTGAAACCAAATGAAATCACCTTTGTTTGTGTTCTATCGGCATGCAGTCATGCAGGTTTAGTGGATGAAGGCTATCAATGCTTCAAAGACATGAGTGAATTTTATAAAATCAAACCTAGAATGGAGCACTATAGCTGCATGGTTGACCTTCTTGGTCGTGCTGGTCGTCTTGATGAAGCATGTGACTTTATCAAACAAATGCCAGTACAACCTAAAGCTGCTGTGTGGAAAAGTCTGCTTGGTGCCTGTAGGTTATATAATAATATAGAGCTGGGAGAATGGGCAGCAGAACGTGTTTTTGAGTTGGACTGGAAAAACGCAGCACCTTATGTGCTTCTCTCAAACATGTATGCTGTAGCTGGCAGGTGGGATGACATTGAAAGAATACGGAGAATGATGAAAGACAGAGGCATACAAAAGACACCAGGATGCAGTTGGATTGAAGTTAATAAAAAGGTTCACAATTTCATTGGAGGAGACAGGTCACACCCAGAAATACACAAAATCTATACAAAGTTGGAGATATTGTCTTGGGAGATGAAGGTTGCAGGATATGTTCCTGATATAAGATTTGTGTTAAATGATGTAAAGGAGGAGGAGAAGGAAGAAATTCTTCGTCACCATAGTGAACGGCTTGCAATTGCATTTGGGCTCATAAATACACCTCCTGGAACAACCATTCGAATTGTCAAAAATCTTAGAGTATGTGGTGACTGCCATTCTGCAAGCAAGTTCATCTCCAAGATCACTGCAAGAGAAATTGTTGTAAGGGATGCCAACCGATACCATTGTTTCAAGGATGGACAATGCTCCTGTGGAGATTATTGGTGATGCCAAGTGTGGCAAGCTCCTAACATAAGGTTGCATAATGGTAAGACAATTGTATTGTTTTACTTGGGTTCCAGCATACACATTCAAATAAGGAGGATGTAGATTATTTCAAAAATATTTCTTGGCAAAATGCCATTGCCTGAACTATCATGGTTTGGATTCAATCAAAATGGGCATGGCATTAGCAGATGTGAATCCGAAACCGATGACAACCAGTATACTTCTAGTGGAAGCAAAAATGGCATTATTTGGACCTGATGGATATCCATAAAAATAATTATTGAAGTGCGTGATGGGCCGATGCCATTGTGTTGAACCATCCTGATGCACATGAAAAAATATGGCAACACAGCAAGAATTAGAATAAGCTGTTGAATAGAACATAACGGATAGATTTGGAAAAACTATGTTTGCAGGCCATGCTAAACACGATTCTGGAAAGGAAACCCTAAAACTCTTCAACCGATAAAACATTCTTGCAGTAAAATTTAATCATATCATCTTACGGTTGGTCTCTGTTTTGCCAACGTGTTGCTATGCTGATCAAGTGGATGAGAAAGCTTCAGTCGGATGAGAGAGTATAATCACACATATCCCTCAATAAGGCATTATAGCTGCTTTGATTTTCACTAATGTGCTGGATACTTGGGTTAAGCCAACTACCGTATTAACAAAATGCTAAGAAGATCTAATTCGTTAAGTTGTTTACTTGCTCCCTGCAATATGCACAAGATAGGATAATCCATTTCTAAGTTGGACTCTAAAAGTACTTTATCTTTTGTGCTTCTGTAATGTTTGTCACAACTGGCAGGTGAGGTACAGAGGGATACCCAAGACACCTAGATGCTCTTGTATTGATATTATTAAACCAGTTTGTGCTTTCCTTCACAGAGAAAAGTCTGATCTGTAAATGTAGAAAAAAAACCATAATGAGGTTGGATTTGCCTTTTACTTGGAAAGTGACGAGAAATGTTTGGATGTCAGGAATTGTTGCAAGATGCAAAGTAGAAGAGAAAAAGTACTTGCTGTAACAGTGTAAGGTGACAATTGACCTTGGTCTAAGAATTATGGTCTTGAAATGTGCAAAGCCACTATATGTATCAGCATGGACCCAGCACGTGGCATATGCAGCCGGCATATTATTTGGAACTACCATGACACATCTGTAACTGCCCTGATACATTTAAATTTTGAACTGCCCTGACAATAACATAACTGCTACCTTGCTGTATTTAGCTGTTTTGTCATTGTGCAAAATGTTATTTTGATAAAGTTTTGTTTTAAGATGAATTCCAAGTTGGTTGATAAGTCTTTTGGATTCTTAAGGATCATATCTTCCCTGTTTAAGAAACTTTGAGTTCCAATAAAAGCCTAGTGTTTAAGGAGATGCGGGAAGATTTATCCTTCTTCTCCTTGAGGCACATCTTGCTTGTCTTGGTGTCTTTCTCTTGATAGAAATCTGCGAGACTTAGTTCTCCTCGTCACTTCGGCTTTCTTTGCAACATATCGTCAAGGTCTCCTTGTGCAGCCAAATTCAATAGATGGTAGTATGTCCCCTTCCTCTTTATTCAACGGATAGTTCATATAAATGCAACTTCTCACAACTGACTACTAAGTACATCCGTATGAATGGAGTTCAATCTTGAAAGCGTTTTCTTTAACTTGCTCGAATATGTTGAATGCTCTTTATCTCATAGGTTTGAGCCTTGTAGCTTCTCCTTGTAGTCTTTCCCTATTCATGTCCAATCACAGCTTGCCTCCCATTTGGAATATATGTTCTTGATGGCATTCTTCCACTTGAGATGGATTTGCTTAATTATCATGATGACTTTCTCTGCTCTTGTCACTTTTGAGACTGATTCTTTGCTGCACTTCCAAAGCAACATTAAGTAGCTTAGTAGACAAATAACCCAAATATGCTTCAAAAGGCCACGCTTATTATGGATGCATCCATTGCTGTAGTATATGAATGTTGAATGTATGGCAAAGATCGATCTAATATTCTTGTATGTTGCTATTATAATTTCTTGTTTGCAGAACTGGGGTTTTTACTTACAACTTTTGTTTGCTCATTGTTCAAGCATGGAAAGGTTGTTCTCCTCACAAGAGCTTGATATCTTTGTTGCACCCCTGTACCCCAAGGCAGTCCAAAGTTTCAACAAAAATCTTGATTCCTTGTTTGAAATGAAATGAAATGAAAGATTTTAATGACGTCCACGAGACTAAACAGTCTATGGGACCGAGACCAACAACTTAGTTTGTCTCAAAACTCTTCTCCAGATCAGATCTCCTGCTATTAATTTTGACTAGGAGACTGGTTTGATACAAGAGCTTCGGGCACACCAAAATACACTTTGAATATTAAAAAAAATTACTCAAAAGTTTCATGCCCTTTTGTCGATTTCTTTCGAGGACTTAAAGTACACATCCCCCTGAATATAGCTACAACATATTAGTCACAAAATCTACAAAGATGCTTTCACATGGTTTTGTCCACGTTGAATTTACATTAGGTTATTTTTCATGGAATTGATGAGTTTTGGACAAGTTCATAACACATCCACATCCTAGGTAGAAAAATAAGAGATCCTATTTACAACTTTTTCAGCGTTATCATCAATATCAATAGGAAAATGTGAAAAGTCACAAGAATGGGAAGAGGAGATGGTAAATTTTAAAAACAAGGAAATGAATGGTATTGAAAATTAGCTCACTCAAGTTTTAATGACACATTACTAATAAACTTTCATTTGAAATACATTTGAATATTATGTGATAAGGTTTACAAATTCCATAAACTTTAGGTTGGAGTTGAATAGTCTTGAAATTCAAAAAATATGGAGGCTAATAAAGCTTGTATAAAGAGGAGATGGTAAATTTTAAAAACAAGAAAATGAATGAAATTGAAAATTAGCTCACTCAGGTTTTAATGATACGTTATAAAGAAACTTTCATTTGAAATACATTTGAATATTATGTGATAAGGTTTTATAGTGTGGAATATTATGTGATAAGGTTTACAAATTCCATAAACTTTAGGTTGCAGTTGAATAGCCTTGAAATTTAAAAAATATGGAGGCTAATAAAGATTGTATAATTTCAATTCATGTTCTTTTGTGCTTAGGTTCTTTGTATGTATCTTTAGAAATATTTCATTCTATTTGTTTAAACTTATTTTCAATCATTTCTTACAATATGGTTGAGATTCATCTTCCATTATGATTATACTCACGACTATCATCTCTAGTCATCATAATGATTATACTCTAATCTATCATCTCTAGTCATAGAAGATAAAAGATACATAGATCCATTGAAATCTTAAGATAGATATTTTACTATCATATTTGTGTGCTCTTTATTAATAATCAATTCTTTTTGAAGTTATGATTAATTATACATTTATTTATTTAAGATGATAAAAGTATATTACATTTGTAAATGGGTAGATTTCAAAGGCATAACTAAGAATTGCAATGATTAATCTTTTAGTACACTTATTTGTGTTTTTTTGTTCATTTTTATTTTTTTGGGAGTCACAATTTTAATTATTGTTTACTTTTATCATCTAATTAGGCTATTTAATAATTATTCTAATAATATATTTTAACATAAAAGTATAATTTAGCAAAATGTTTTGTCACTTATTACATGGTTTTATAAATTATCATTTTTATGTGGGTATTCTTTGTATAAGGAAGGGATGAAAATTTTGAAAGTGTGGAAAGCATGGGGAATTAGAAAGCAATGTAAACAAATGTTGTAAAGGTGAAGATTGGAAGCATGAAGAACTCTATTCCTATCTTTATAGAAGTATTGCAATTGAAATCCATAAATGTGAAGAGGTAATATGTGATGATTTTGTTGTTGTTTCAAGATTACAAATGTAATAAAAAACTGAATGAAAATAAACAAATAATTTAGTGTAGGAGAAGATATGCTAAATAGATTTATGAATCCACAATGCAACAAAATAAATCAAAACATTTAGACACGAACATTGGATTTACCATAGGAAACCTTTTTAAGGAATAAACAACAAAAACACACTACTCCATATTTTATCAAGTGAACGGTTATAATACAAAGAGGTTTCACCTATGTTGATAAACACATCTTCAACCTTGCACTTGATCCAATTTTGGCAACATATACTTGTCATCAAATACCTCATCTAAATATAATGCCAAATGCATATTTTATAGGCGCAAGGCAAATGAGAAACAATCAAGTCATTTCCAATACCATGGGTCCCTTTACCATGAACCCAAATTTTAGCATCATTGAGTTTGTATCATTTGTAGTTTGTTGTGGATCCCAGTAGTAAGTTTTGGGTTGTTGTTGATGTCACAACAAATTGTTTATCTTTTAGACTCATTTTAAGAAAAGGGGTGAAAAAACTTTATTCAAGAAAGAGTCAACAAGTATAATAAGAGGCCAAACTGGCCATAGTCAGCAGGAAACAACCAAGGCAAAACCAACCAACAAGAGCACAAAGCCCCAAAGCATAACCAACCAGCCAAACCACACAACTACACCTTCTGATCCTCATCCAAGAGTCTAAACAAAGAGTTACTTTTATCCAGATCCAATTGTCTCCAATCATCCACATTCCAATCCCCCCGACCTTCGGAAACCCATTTAGCTAGGCAGTCAACAACCCTGTTCAATTCCTTGGGGTTATGAACAAAAGAGATGTGCTCAAAATTTGAAGCCAGATGAAGGATTTTCTTCACAATTAGAACCAACCTCCACGTCGAGCCCTAAAAATATCTCTTATTAAGAAGATAGACTAGAATCATGGAATCAGTCTCACAAATCACATTCCACCACCCAACCTCAATAGCTCGCTCTAGAGCCTACAACATAACACAAGCTTCCATCTGGTTATTAGACTACACACCCATGTGAATGGAGAAGAGGAGCTATACATTTCCCCTACAATCATGACCCATGCCTCCAATACCAACAACTCTAAGATTGCCTTGAGCAGAGCCATCAGTGTTAATTTTGAAGAAACCATCAAGAGGGGGGCTCTAATGCCCTACTCTACTCACTCTCTTAGAAGGATTTGAATTGTTCCTCCTAATCCCTTGGTAACCAAGAGGGGAACTCAAGACTGGACACAAACTGCCTGTCTAAAGATGACATAGGCTCACCCAAATCAAATTTAGTTAAGATTGTTTCCTTCACAATACTTTGCACCTTGTGCCAAACCTGCACAACCATCTGACGACAATCCTAGAAAATACGTCGATTCCTTTCCAACCAAATCTGGTAGATAATAATAGACGGTCCCAACTCCCAAGTAGCCACTAAGCAAGAAGTTGAAACAGGAGGATGTCCTAAATTCTCCCAAAAATCTTGCAAGGATAAAGCAAACCTAATTTTTTTTTCCAAATCTTCCACCGCAGTCTCCAGATTTCTAGTGCATAAGGGCATTGGAAGAAAAGATAAGAAGTACTCTCTTCACTGCATCCACATAAAAAACATAGAGAGGGTCCGCAGAAGCCATGTTTCGTGATATTCTCCTAGGTAAGGCATTTATTATGGCTTAGAAGCCATAAGAACATATTGCATTTGGGCCACCTAACCTTATTGCATATGCATTTCCACCATGGATAAACTCCCACCTCAACATGTACTCAAGATACCAATGCAACATACCCTTGAGCAACATAGTAGATACCCTTAGGTTTGTGGCCCTAAGCCAACAAATCTCTTTCCTTTGAAGAACAACAAGGTCTCTCAGCCAAGATAGAAGCCAAAATACTTTCTCTCCGCTTGGGATCCCCCCTCCGGCCAACTAGTAGGATCACACCACTGATAAATTCTGGAACCTCACAAAACCAAGGATGATTTGAAACTACTCACCTTGGACCAACCAATAGCCACAAAAGCCTCACTTAAAGCACGAAGATGAGGAAAATAAGTAAGAATTGGAGGGTGCCCATCCCAAGAATCAGTCCAAGAAAGAGCCTGCTCCCCCCTCTAAATGATCCAGAACAAGCACTCTTTAATAAGAGTAGAGCCTCGATTAATAGTATCCCAAATCATTGAACCTCTACCAGATAAAACAGTACGTGGGATATCCTCACTGTCCACACCTCCAAAATATTTGTAGTTAAGAATCTTTGCCCAAGGTTGCTCAAGGGACTTATACCACCTCAAATAAAGTTTAGTAGCCAAAACAAGACTATTGCGCTCTGCTTGCCTAAGCCCAAGCCCACCATTCTTCTTTGGTTTGCAAACCTGTTCCCAGCTCACCAAACTCCATTTTTGAATGTCAAGATTGCCTACCCAAAGAAATTTCTTGGTAAGGGAATCAAACTCCTTGAGAACACTCTTGGGTGCAAACAACACCATGAACCTGTACAGAGGAAGAACCTGGAGGACAACTGACACCAGAATCACCCTGCTAGCTAAAGATAGCCATCTAAAGGTCCAGTGATTGACCTAAGAGAAAAATTTATCTAGAATCTTCTGCCAATCATTCCTTTTCAATGTGCCTGCACAAAGAGAGATCCCCAAATACTCCAAGGGCAGAGAACCAATCTAAAAGTGGAGAATGTTGGCAATTCTTTACTGAATCAAAATGGGAGTATTGAAGAAAATAATCTGTGACTTACTCTCATTTATTTGTTGACCAATGGCAACCAAATACACATCCAAAACTTTCCTAAAATTGACTGCTTCCTCAATCCTGGCTACACCCATTAGAGCAATATCATCAACAAACTAAAGATGAGTCTACACTTCCAACCCCTGAGCCCAACTCTAGCCACAAATGGAGCCGCTATCTCTAAACTGTTTCAATAACCTCCCAAAACTTTCAGCCATCAAAATAAACAAATAAGGGGAAAGTGGGTCTCCTTGCATGAGCTCTCGACCAACAAAAAAGATAGGCATGGGGAACCATTGATCATAACAGAAAAAGAAGGTGTGGTCACACAACTCATAACCCATGACACCCACTCTATGTGGAACCTGAAGGCCAACAATAGGCATAGAAGGAGGGACCGCCTCACTCTGTCATGGGCTTTAGGCATATCCAGTTTGATGAACATGGCTTTATCTTAGGAAGAAGACATGGAGTGAATAGCTTCAGCCGCCACCACAACTCCATCCACAATCTACCTACCCTTCACAAAGCCACCCTGCTCCTTGGAGATCAAGGGATCTAAGAAAATTTTCAATCTTTCAACAATCAACTTAGGGATAATCTTGTAAGTTACATTACACAAAGCAATAGGTCGAAAGGAGTCTAAGGAATTGGTCCCCTCCTTCTTAAGGATTAGAGCGAGAAAGGTTGAATTTATAGCCTTGAGTATCTGCTTGTTAGTGTAGGATTCTCGGACCACCTCCAAAAAATCCCCTTTGATAATATCCCAAAATTCTTGGAAGAATTCAATGGGAAAACCATCAGGTCCAGGGGCCTTACCTTTCTTCATTTGGCATACAATATCCTCAAGTTCCTCCAAAGAGTTATTCATCTCCATAGAAACTAAAGTCGGGATGCAAGCCAGGACCAAATTCTCCTCCAAATCCAAAGGAACATTTTCAATGAAAAGAGATTGGAAGAAATGAAGCACCTCCTTAGACATGACCTGAAGCGAATTCAACTATTCCCCTTGAGCCAACATGAGAGAGGAAATAATATTCTCACCTCTATTAGCCTTTACCGAGTTATGAAAGAAGGCAATATTCTTATCAACTTCTTGGAGCCAATCAACCCAAGATTTTTGTTTCCAGAAAATATCCTCCCGAAGCTCCCATTCAACAAGTTCTCTAGAGCATTTGGTTTCTTCTTGAAGCAAATCCACAGTCATACCCTCTTCCTTGATTTTGAAACTGATTCTGTCAAGCTGATCCTAAACTTGTTTTCGCCTATGAAAGAGGTTACCAAAATTTTTCTTGTTCCATTTCTTTAATTTGAATTTGACATATTGAAGCCTCTTGAAAAAGGAGAACATAGCCGTGCTGAAGGAAGGCCTCCCTTCAACCCACCACTGCTCCACAAGCTGATATAAACTCTTATCCCTAAGCCACACTAATTGAAATTTGAAGGGTGGCTGCTTGAGCAAGGAAAACTAAGAAGAAGAAAACTTAATCGGCCAACGATACGACCCCTTCCACCCCAGGATCTTAGAGGAGGAAATCCAACTATTCTCTATCCATTCAACAGAGACCAAAAACCTGTCCAATCGTTCAGAGATAGAACCCTCCCCACATCTTTGATTGTGCTAGGTAAAAGTCCCATTGATGGGTTGAACATCCACTAAATTTAAAAACTTTATATTGTCTCGAAGCAAGGAAGAAGAAGGCCCTAAATGAATGACTCCCCCCAATTTTTCCTCCAAGGTGCAAATAGAGTTAAAGTCACCTACCAAAATCCAAGGGCATGAAGGTACAAGAGAGCGAATAAATCTATGTGAGACCAGAGTAGAAGCTTACCAGGAAAATCATTGGGTGCATACACATTGGTGAAAAGAACCACTGCTCCAGAATCAAAGGAAGAAGCTAATAGAGAAAGGAAGTTCCTTCCAGCCATCCACCAAAGAGACAAAATCTTGCAGGGGTCCCAACAACATGCCATACCTCCTGCAAAGCCTTGAGATCCAACAAATTAACATTGACCCCTCTTCCAAATCTTGGGAGCAGTCTTCATCATATCATCAATAGAGAGATTGGTCTCCTGAATGAAAAGAATATCAGGTTTATGATCACGAAATAAATCTTGAGTAGCCTTTTGTCTAGGGATGCTACCCAAACCACTCACATTCTAGGAAATCACAATCATTTATGAGAGAGAAAAGTGGGAATCTAATGTCTTAACCACACTGGATTCAACCAAAGATTCTCCCATAATCTTCATCTTCTCTAAATCCTTTTTCCTCCCAACTTTAGGTGACTTTTCACTTGTCACTTTCTTTAAGCTCTTTTGGTGGATACCTAAAAGAGGCCCACTCTTCTTCTTCCCATCATCTTTGGCCCCAAAATCCATGTCCTTCTCATTAAGTTCACCAGAGCCTATATGCTCTTGAGGGGCTTCCTCCAAGGGGTTAAGAGTTGGTTCCTCCACCTGATTCTCTACAATCTCCAGCTTAGAAGCCCCCTGCTCGAATGGGGGTGAAGAATCAACAAGTGCATCCTTTGGGCCTTCATGCATGACAATTGTTAGAGTAGGGCCAAGAAGAGATTGCCTAGCCATATCTGAGCCATGCACAACCTGAGTCCCCAAGCTATGGTCATATTCCATATAATCCAACTCTTTAAAGTTTTCTAAAACATCAAATTTGTTACCAGAGGCCTCTCTGAGTATAGATTTGTTCTAACAGTTTGACATTTTTACTTTTGATCGGGTTTTCACTAGAACAAACCCATATGAATCTAGCTCCCTACTCTAAATTAGAGCTTTTCCTTTTGCTTTAGAGGGATTTGCTTGCTCTCCTGGAAGAGGTTGTTGAGATTTAGCATGCAATTGGGGCAATTCCTTTGCAAATGCCCATATTCATGACAAGTACGACATCGAAAAGGAAGGGCCTCATAATCCACCTGTTGAATCCAACACATACCTCCCAACCTAATTTCAACAGACTCCGGTAAGGGGTTATTTATATTTATTTCCATGCATAGTCAAGAAAAATAAGTTACCCTTTGATCAAGAGTTTGATGAGAAGGACCCAACGACTTCCCCAAAATTGTTGCAATATAATGCAAAATGTCCTTTCGCTAAAACTCCATCGAAAGGTAGGGGAGGCGAATCTAGACCGAGATCCTTGATGAAATCTCTCCAGAATGATCGAAACCCAAGTGCCAGGGTTTGACAAAAAGGTCCACCTAGTTGTGAAAATAAGGACCGCCTTCGAAAACTGCATTTCAATCAGCAATTCATGAAAAAACCACAAAGAAATACCCATTAGCTCCCAGAATAACTTCCAAATCACCTTCAGGGTTCTAGTTGGTGCGAACCCAATTTTCGAAAAAAGGCAAAGAGATTTTGACTCTCATGAACTTGCAAATAAGTGCATGCTCCGACAGGTTCAAAACATCTTTTGCAATTGAATCTGAATTGATCACTACAACCAGACGATCCTTACATCTCTCCAAACACCCATTGGATTTTGGACGAATCGACTAAGCTTGATTAATCTTTGACTCCTCTGCCGCATACAAGAGGGAATCAATAACATTTGCATGATGAGAAGAAGAGGCATCCCCACTGATGATAGCATCTTTAAAGGAGGATAGAAGAGGGTCCCTCGGACCCCTTGCAGGCACCATGTAACTTGCACAATGCACAACCTACCCAACACACTCAAGAAGCACCAAAACGTAGGCTAAAACCCAATAAAAAGAGGCAAAACTAGGAGCACGAAGACCGCTAGGGAGAGAACCCCCAGCCACACCCCCTACAGACCAATGAACAACAGAGAGGAGAGGACCTCTTTTAGACTCATTTAATAAAAGAAGAGTTATGAAATTTATCTTCTCTATTGGCTTCATTTATAATTTGAGTTGTAAATGTGATGTATAATCATGAGAAAACCTAGGTTTTATGTAATATCTTGTTACAAATATTTAAATACAAAATTTATTTGGATAACATTAACCATGGGGTTATTATAATGGTATTAAAGTTGGCTTTTTTGCTAGCGTATGAATCATGGAAGGGTTTTTTTAAATATATAATATATGGTGGAATGAGATCTTAAGGAGCTAATTATAATTAGAACATATGCCTAGTCAAAGAAGGATAAATTATGATAGAAAGGAAGTTTGATGTGGTTCTTGAAACAACAACACAAATGCTTCCAAAAATGAACAACAATATGAATGTTCCCAATAATCACAATGGCGAGTCAAGTTATTTTGAAGTTGGTAATAACAACAATACGACACTACGAGCCAGGTGGAGGTGTCAGGCACAAACAGTGAGGAAAAGAGTGATGCAAATAAGGATTCCAAAGGGGACACTATTGTGGCTGCGAGTATTGACATGGAAACAAAACAAACAAGTGTTAAGAGGTCTCACAAATTGGAAGAGAACAAGAAAGAGACATAGGTGAACAAAATTTCTAGCAACTTGGAGTGGACTGGTGACAAAGATGAGTGTAAGAAGGACACCGTTGAGGAGGAAGAGGAGTTCATGGAAGGTCCCAACCATTTCTTGGACTTGAAAAAAATGCTCAAAGAGGGCTCCACCCATTCTTTGGATCCCAGAGCCATGGAGGAAGAGATGACTTGGAAGAAGAGCGACAAGGAGGAGGACATCAACAAGCTGTGGGAGTGGATGGAGAAACTTGAATAGAAGCTCACTAGGCTGACACGTTTTACCATTAAGATCATCCACAAATCTGTCGTTGGTCTCTCTAATGTCACTAAAGAGGTGGAAAAGAAGAACAAGGGTGAGGACCCTAATTGGGTCAGGGATGATGTTTTAAATCTCCTTTTTTAGAAATGGGAAGGTGTCGCCAATTAGTGGGCTAGTCTATAGGTGTGTGTGTTGGGTCTCTGCTGTTTGTATGTTGTGTTTGTTATATTTTTGGTTTTTGTTGGTTTTGGTCTGGAATCTATAATGTACTGTTGATCTTGGTCTTTTCTTAGCCCTTCGGGTTTGTGTAATGGGTACTACACCCATAAAATGCAACTTATCTAATAAAAAATAATACTTAGATAATAGTAATTGGGTTTGCTCATAAACCTCTCTAACACACCTTTCTACAATTGGAAGAAGGCATTCCTATGGAAGAAGCTCCAAGTCTAGTGGAGGAAAATGTCAAGGCATCAACTATTCCTAGGGGGAGGGCAATCCATCCAATAGAGAAAGGCCCAATGGAAACATCTCCCCCTTAGTGACTTACTATTTGGAAACTTCCCTATTACGCCTACTAGATCTAATGGCCATGCCTTTGCTCTAGTTAGCTATGCTTCCTCCTTTCCACCTATACCTCTGCTGGCTATAAATGGAATGATAGGTCTCCCTAGTTAGTTCCACTTACTTGAGATTTAGATAAACACCCCCCTACTATAGGACAAACTCATCAAAGTTACAAAATGAACATTGAAAACCTTTATCTTTGTGAAATATTCCCCTTCTTGAAAACTCCATCACATAATTTTGGAAGTTACCCAACTCACCCATTAAAAAAATTAAAAAAGAAAAGAAAATGAAACAAGCCTAGGTGTTTCCTAACATATGATGTATGCCATGTTGAATACATGGAACTTCTAGTGGAGATCCAAAAGGAAAAGCCTTTCTCAAATTTCATGAATATAAAGAGAGCTAGAGGTACAACTAGATAGAAGAATTGAGTAAAAATATTGGAGAGACAGTAAGAAGAAGATTTTGATAGAATTTTTAAATATTATAAAAAATATTTAGATGGTTTCAAATTTGCAATTCCTTTTAAAAGACTCTTATAATTGTCAAGAAAAGGAGGTTTGTGGGTAAAAGTACAAAGTTGTCTCACACTTTCGACCAACTAAATAGTTTTGAGCGAAACTATTTTGACCTAAATAGTTTTGATCAAACTAGTTTTGCCTGAAACCACATGGCCTATACGTAGTACATAGAGTTTCGAGCAAAACCCTTTCACTCAAAATAATAAATTTTGAGTTTTTCCCTTTGTTGCATCAAAATATGGCTTATTTTATGTGTGGGGTTTTAGTAGAACCGAAACCCAACCGAAACCCCTTCTACTGAAACTGTCTATGTGGCATTCTAGTTGGTAGCCAACACAATTTTTTTCAATTTTTTTTGAAACTTTCAACTTCAACTGAGTATTTCTTTAATCAGAATGATTTTAAAAAAGAAAAGAAAAAAGGAAAACGCCCTTTTGTAGAGCTCAAAGTGGTGAATCCAAATATGCAATTTTTTTAATATTTTGATTAGTTTTAATATATTTTATTTTTAAAATAACGTAAGTAGATTGTTAAAGTTAAAAAAAAACTGATTATAAATTAAAAAAAATAGTAAAATATATTAATTTTTTTAAAAAAACATATGGTGCACTAAATGAGAGAATCCTCTTCAAAAGGGTATAATTTGTTTTTTAAAAATGATTAAAAAAATAGACAATAGTTGACGCCAAATGAAAACTGTCAAATTCTGACAAGTTTGAATTTAAAATGTTATTACAAGAAAAATATAGATCAAAATTTCAATTTTTTTTTCCATACACTAAATTTTTTTTTCAACAAAAGACATAAAGCCTATACATATATTAATTATATAATAAAATAGTTACAAGAAATTTACAATTCGAAATCCGACCAAGTAATGATCAATGATGATCCACCCTTACAATATTATCAAAGCATAAACCTTCAAAAACTGTATAGGCCTTGATTAATTTGACACAAAAATTGTCAAATTATCACATGTATATTTTCCATCTTCAACCATTGTTTTGTCAAAAGTCCTCACAAAAAAACCACGACTAGCTATATTTTAGCAAAAACCATAGCATATGCTATGCCTGGAGACGTTGATTTGTGGTAGCTAGCCAAAATATTCATGTATGCCATAGCTTATTGGAAGGAAGCATTGAAAGACCACACCAAAAAATAGGAACACACCAAAAGAAACTGTGCCCCGATCACCCTATACCCTGCCATTATTCCTCCATCTGGTCAAATTCTACAGAGTTTTCACCCTGCTATTCATTTTTGTTCTCAGCATTTTGTGAATTTGATGTGATATTGTTATATGGTATCAACATACGTGGAGGAGATGGGTTCCTTGGAGCTGCATCCTGAAAGCAATTATGCACAAGAACGAAGGAGATGTAATGGTACTCTTTTCTTTGAAACTTTCAACTGTATCCCTCTCTATTTCATGGCTATTTCTAGCCAGTGATCTGTTCAGGAAGCTAGGGGTGTTGAGTTCAAGAGATAGTTTTAAGGCATCATAGATTGATACATAAGCCATTTTATGCAACAAGAAATGACGTGAGAAGATTCCACCCACATATCCTTCCCCATTCCAAAGTTCGTAACCTTGAATGTTTTTCAACAATGCATTATTTTCAAGAAAAACACTATTGACAACCTTCATTGCAATTGCTTGCACTGGCTCGAAACATTGGAGAGAATCCATAAGATTTCAAATAAAGATTGAGACAAGGTTAGAAGGAAAGATTAACCTTCAAGCTTGCGGGTGAAGGATTTTTGGACCCACTATGCACTTGATGCACTTATATGCACTGGGACACTGCACCTTGAAAACCAACTGTAATTGCTCACGCCCTAAGCATCCTGAGAATGGACGCTTCCATTGCTAGACATGAAATGAAACCCTATAGTTCCTAGGGTAGTACTCCATGTTTTACTTTGCTTTTTTGTTGCCTTTCTGCTCATTGAATCTATGTGCTTAAGAACACCGCCTTTACCAAACGAAGCCCTAAGCTTGCTGTAGTAGTGGCTGCCCTTTGAAAAGAGAATCGAAGCCTGCGTGAGAATGCCCTACCAACTTGGGGATGACGCTGAATAGATGCCACCCCTTCGATGCACACACCAACTTGGGGCGATGCTGAAGGGAAGTCACCCCTTTAATGCACACATCGATGCTGTCGCAGAGAAAAACAAACTCTACAATTGAGAAACCTACTTTTGTAATGCCGAACATTGCCAAATTTTTGTGCTAAACACCATCAGATTTCCCAAAAGCCTCCAAGATGCTTGATAAAAAGCAATCTAATTCCATTATAATTACATTCACACGCATAGGCACATAAATCTAGGCAGGATAATTATTTAGTTATATTGATAAGTAAGAGGTATTTTCCATAGTGTGTCAAATTATGATATTGCTATCAGGGTTCAACCGCACTTAAGCTGGCTTGAGCACAACACTACTCACCTCTCAAGCAATATCATAATTGGACGGCCCAGTGCTTCACTTAGCATGGTTATGTGCTAAATTTTTTTTGAACTTCGACCGTATAAAAGTGGTCTTTATATTTTCGAGTCAATTATGTCAAATTAATATCATGATTCCTTTAGCTCTCATGATGCTAGGTCGAAGTTTTCACCTAACGAAGAAAATGTTGGACTTGTCGTTGCACCAAAAGATTGACCTGTCAATGCTCGATACAAGCTTCGATTAAGAACCACAAGAGGCGGTTAGACCATGTCACAAACCCAAGCATTAGTGCTGCAAGGAAGACCAAGGATCACACCTTGCAACAATCCTCCCTAGCACAAGCGCAAAGTTTGAACTTGTGACCAGCTCTGATACCAATTGTTGGACTTGTCGTTGCACCAAAAGGTCGACTTGTCAATGCCCGATACAAGCTTCAGTTAAGAACCACATGAGGCAGTTAGACCATGTCACAAACCCAAGTGTTAGTGCTGTAAGGAAGACCAAGGGTCACACTTTGCAACAAAAAATACCTCATCTAAGTAATTATGCCTTATCATGAGAGATGGGTTCTTGTGAACCACTACTCAATCAATTATCATGTTTCCCTATAGCAATAAGGAGTTGAATATCATACCACTTTTCCATCATCATGTTATATCCTAAGAATATAACTAAGATATTGTTTGACAATATCATAATTTGACACACTGTGGAAAATACCTCTTACTTATCAATTGATGAGCTAAAGGGGCTCTATAATGAATGGTTCATAAGGCACAACACTTGCTGAAGGTTTTGCAAATGGGGTTGCAAGCTAAGTGGGCTTAACCTTGGGGAAAACTCAGTGGTTAAGTGCGCTTGAGCTGGAGCAATACTTGGATGGGTGACCTCCCAGGATAGCCCAATGCTTCACCTCTGTGAGCATCACCTAGATGCAATGAGTGCTAAGTGGACCATTCATTATCATGAGAGATGGGTTATTGTGAACCACTACTGATGAAACATGGGTCAATGAGTTTGACTCGAAAACTACACGGTTGAATCTTGATAACAATATCATAATTTGACACACTGTGGAAAATACCTCTTACTTATCAATTGATAAGCTAAAGGGGCTCTATAATGAATGGTTCATAAGGCACAACACTTGCTGAAGGTTTTGCAAATGGGGTTGCAAGCTAAGTTGGCTTAACCTTGGGGAAAACTTTGTGGTTAAGCGCTCTTGACATGAGCAATACTTGGATGGGTGACCTCTCGGGATGGCCCAGTGCTTCACCTCTTTGAGCATCACCTAGATGCAATGAGTGCTAAGTGGACCATCATTATCATGAGAGATGGGTTCTTGTGAACCACTACTCATGAAACACAGGTTAATGAGTTTGACTCGAAAACTACATGGTTGAATCCTGATAGCAATATGATAATTTGACACACCATGGAAAATACCTCTTACTTATCAATTGATGAGCTAAAGGGGCTCTATAATGAATGGTTCATAAGGCACAACACTTGCTGAAGGTTTTGCAAATGGGGTCGCAAGCTAAGTGGGCTTAAAACCTTGGGGAAAACTCTGTGGTTAAGCGTGCTTGAGTTGGAGCAATACTTGGATGGGTGACCTCCAGGGACGGCCCAATGCTTCACCTTTGTGAGCATCACCTAGATGCAATGAGTGCTAAGTCGACCATTCATTATCATGAGAGATGGGTTCTTGTGAACCACTACTCATGAAACATGGGTCAATGAGTTTGACTCAAAAACTACACAGTTGAATCCTGATAGCAATATCATAATTTGACACACTATGGAAAATACCTCTTACTTATCAATTGATGAGCTAAAGGGGCTCTATAATGAATGGTTCATAAGGCATAACACTTGCTGAGGGTTTTGCAAATGGGGTTGCAAGCTAAGTGGGCTTAACCTTGGGGAAAACTCCGTGGTTAAGCGTGCTTGAGCTGGAGCAATACTTGGATGGGTGACCTCCTGGGACGACCCAGTGCTTCACCTCTGTGAGCATCACCTAGATGCAATGAGTGCTAAGTGGACCATTCATTATCATGAGAGATGGGTTCTTGTGAACCACTACTCATGAAACATGGGTCAATGAGTTTGACTCGAAAACTACACGGTTGAATCTTGATAGCAATATCATATTTAGTTATATGCCTAATGTCATATCAACATTAAAACTCTAGAGAAGGCACACGGTTTCCTGAAAAACACATTAAACAAAGCATGTTTGATCATAATTAGAAAGAATCACCTTTCTTCGAACTTGCATCAAAAGATTACAAAATGTTAATTTTTAATAAACTGGTGACTTGTATAGATTTCACACACTCCATGCTTAGGTAATCTCCGCATGAGTTATGTCCTTAGTACAAAATATCCCTTTAGATCTTCCCACAAGCATTTATGTACATGATTTCATTTAAAGCATAAACTCACATGTTCCTTTGTGATGCTATGAATTATTGCTGATATTTGAGATCAAATGCGTTGAGTTTGTAAGTATTACTACACATGTACAACAAGGCGACCTTAGGTGAAGAACCCTTCCAATCAATGATAAACTGTGTCACGTACACTTGCTAGATAGGATGACCACCTTAGGTAAGAAGTCATTCTAATCAATTACACACTATGCCACCTTCCCTTGACAATATATCTACTAGTTTCGAATATATTTTTCGAGGGTTAATGCCATGTATAATTAGTTCTTCATTTTGCTCACAACCTATATTCACTAGACAATCGGCTAGGTTGTTCCCTTCTCTATAGGTGTGTATAATTTGGTAGTCGGCTAGCTTATCCAACAAGGACCAAATCTACTTTAAAATATAGCCCAACTTCCAATTTAGGATTTTTCTTTCCCTACATGCATTTATTAGCACTAGTGAGTCACCTTCTATTTGTAACTTTGGAAGCTTAAGGTTGAGTGTTAATATTAAACCCTGCAACAATGCTTGGGACTCTGCTGCATTATTCGTTCTGGGTGGGAGCTTAATTGACATAGCAATTTTCAACATTCCTCTTCAATATCTAATGGATACTCCTTTAAAGGTGCTAGGGTTTCCCCTAGTTGCACCATCAAAATTTAGCCTGTAATAGCCCAAGGGAGGAGGCTTCCATGTTACCTTTGATCTATCTACTTTTTACTGTGCTAGTTGGTGCATACTTCCTTTAAAAGGAAGGGAAAGATGTGGCCAATTCTTGAGTAGATTTGTGTCCCAATCAAAGAATATGGAGCCAACATGCTTTGCTTTCTGAACATAACCATTTACTACCTCTAAAATTGCTTGCTCTAGTTTTCTCAATACCTGTTCCCTGTTTAGTTTTTCTTTTTTGAATATACACTTATTTATTGCCCACAATATTGCCCAAACTACCATTGCTGGGATGAATCTCTATATGCTTGCAAAGGAGGTTTTGTAAAGCATTGGAAAACTTGAGAAAAGTTTCCACAAACAGTCTGATAGTGACGATTTCCAATTCATTTTGTTTGTTACAAAGCACCAACATGATTGAGCTACTAAGCATGACAGGAAAAGGTGATTTACATCTTCAAAATCTTCTTCACATAGTACACACCTAAATGTCTCCTCAATCCCAAGCTTTGCAAGCCTGTCGCTTGTCAGGATTTTGTTTTTAATTGCTAGCCATGCAAAGCACCTTGCTTTTGGAAAGATCATCACATTCCAATAGGAGTAAGCCCTTTGATATTCCACTTGCATATCAGTTTGAGAGATTCCTCTACGACCATATCTAACTGAGTAATTACCTATTTTGGAGGGTGCTTGTCTCATTCTATCATTTTCTGTTGATTGATAAACAATCCTTTATCAAGGAATTTTTTCAATACCCTTTTGTGCTCAGTAGTGATTGGACAGTTAGAAAAATCCTTCCATTTTACCCTTCCCATCAAGGGATCTCCATCCTGAATATAATCTTTGACTTTGGATCCCCACCTTTATGTTAGAATATCTTCAGTGTTTGCAAAGTTATGTAGTGAACTGAGGGTTGGATTCCCATTCCATGCACTAGATATTGAAGTTACCTATTTCCAAAGAAAAAAATTAGGGGAAAATAATTTTTTTTCTATTTGTTTCTTAATGTCAAGTGAATGTCATTTTTTACTAAAATTTTTAGCATTCTAAAATCTGCTCTTAAATTGATAAAAAAAAATCAAAACAATTTTTAAAAAATATAAAAAATTCAAAAATAAACTTCATTAAGATTTATATATTTCATTAGTTTACATTATTTTGAAATTCAAAACATAAAGACCACTTTTATATGGTTGAAGTTCAGATTTTTTTTTGTGATTGGCCGATTCCTTTATAAAGTGTGACACAGGTTTGTACTTCTACCCTTGTGTAAATACCTAAGAAAGTTGAGAAATGAAGAAGAAAATTTATAATTGAAAGAAGTCACTAAGGAGGAATTTATTGAGGGAGGGAAAGAAAATGTTCCTATACAATAAAGAGCATCTAGAATTAGAGCTACAATTAGCACCAAAATATAAATAATTTTTAATAACACTAGGTTTGAGCAACTCAAAGGAAGACAAACACAAGAAATTATTTCATGCCACTCCTTAGAAGACCACACCTCCAATCATTACAAAGATGGAAAATGAGGAAATTGGGATTGAGCTTAGGAGGAAGTAACTCTTCTTTTCTTGCAAGAAACCATGGACTCATAGGCACCTTGGCAAGGGATAAGTGCACTCTGTTGAGGTAGTGTTAGACAAGGACATAGATTCAGATGAGCTTAAAATATTAATGGATCTAGAAGACTAAATACCTAATGAGGAAGGAAAGGATGCAAGAGAGAAAGATGAACATACTTTATACACATTCGTCAATACTCAAATGATTGGATTTGTCATTCAAGGAAAATTTACAAGATATCTATACAAATAAAGATGAGAAGAGTAAAGGAGTTGATTTATCAAACACCTCACCAAATCTATCATTCATTTTGAGCATCCCTATGAATTAATATTTCAAATGCAAGAAGCTTATGATGTGGTGTCCTAGGATGACCTTGTTGAGAGGCATGCATTGGGGAAGAGTGCCTTAATGAACACTAATGTTGGTTTTCAACTTGTTTGATTTTTTAGATGAGCAATCGATGATAAGAAAATTGACTATCTCCATGATCATAACTTAAGGCATGAAGGTGCTCATTCTAATAGAGAATTGATATTCTTGCAAGAATTTTGTTATTATAAGAAGTATGGAGAAATAGTTAAAGTCACCACTTTTAGCCATGACTTCACAAATTATTTTACTCAATTTTGTTAATGTGAAAGAATATGGGATCAAGGTAATATTTTTAAACACGTGATATTGAAGTTTGTGGCAGAGCTTGCATTGGATCCTTCCTTGATGCCTCATTTTGTTGTGTTTCTTATGATTCATGGTGCTAATTAAGGATATTGTAAAGCAACTCTTAGGGGTGTGGAGGATGATGATCTAAAGGAATTAGTTGATATCCAAATCCTAAATTCTTGGGAAGTAGTATTACATTTACCTTGGAAAAAAGGTCAAAATATGATGATTCAAAACCTTATATAGGTGGTTAACTCAAGTGGAGCATATGAGAAGTTAAAAACATCAAAATCACAGAAGCCCAAGTATAGAGATCATTCACACAAAGGGAATATATCTCAATAATTATATAAGGTTATATGGTATTTACAAGTAAATTTCCTTCCATTTATGAAAATAATCCAAGACCTTATGTAGATATGCTATAGTTTGTAGACAAGAACAAGATAATAAATGCCATTTTTCCAATGTTGCATAGAGGCCTAAAGAGCTACATGAATGGAAAGAGAAGCTCTTGGTAAAAGAAGAGAAATAGGTGCAAGTCCTAATTGAGTTGGATACCATGAAAAGGCGCATTGAAGGGATGACTCTAAGTTTTGACAAGAGACAAAAGATAGATGAAGTAAATGTTGTTGGGAATAACATATAGTCATTCTTGTAGATTTGCAAGTAGTGAGGAATAATTTAGAAAGGATGAAGTCAGAACATCTATATTTGATTACAAATAGAGATATGGTCATCATATTTGTAAAGATAGTCATAAATGCATCTAATGAAAAGATGCAAAAGGTTGATGAAATCACCTTTGAACTTCAATAAACCAAGGATTCTCTTGAAAAGAACTAGATGGCACTTCTAACGGTTGAAGAATAGTTCAAAGTTGCAACAAATTGTAGGGAGCAAGGGCTATGGAAATTAAGTAGGTAATTGAAGAGTTTGATAGGCTCCAAGAGGATTTTGATTTAGAACAATTTTCAGGAATACCAAAAGTTGCAAGTACAAAGTTCGGCTTAATTGGGATTGTTGGGAAAATAATTAAAGGTCAAAAAATAGACTAGCATGGGGATGAAACAATTAATTGGGAATTAGAAATGACGACTTTAGATCTAAATAGAAAAACAAGAATAAGATTCAATTTTCTTCTAATTTCCATTGGGTTGTTGAAAGACATAGATATCTTACTTCATTTTTCATCTTGTATAATATCAAAACAACATAAAAAAATTAACTACATGGTGATCCCACAATACTGGTTTACAATTTTTGGCCAAACTAGACACTGAACTGATTTTTTCTAACTAAATCTTCACTTTCGGGCACCTATAATGGCTAAACCACAAGGAATTTGAAGATGATGCAAACTAGTAATTTGTGACATTTTGGCTGTAGATTCTAAATATATTTTTTTCAAATTTTTTGGAATTAGATTGCACTTTTTTTCCAATCTCCTTCGAAAACTAGTTTTTATCAGTAAACACCATTTTTAAGGAGTGATGCTCACCGTATACAACATAACTTTTTTTCTATGAAGGATAAAATTCTATTTTTCTTGAATTTAGATTTGTAACTATGATATCTAACCAGTTCATTTGGTTTCATAGTGTTTTATTGAATATTTTTCCTTAATCAAGTTTTGAAGTCAAACCAATTACAATTCAGACATAGGCAGATCGTATACAACATAATTTTTTTTGTATGTATCGAAATTCAATTTTTTTTTAACTGGATCAAAGACATCAATACCTATCCTAAACATATTTTTTAGAATTTTATTTTGATAATCTGTTATTTTTCCACATGTGTAGAATAAAGAGTTTGATTTTCAGTGAAAAACTTATGTTTAATCAAACTAAAAAAACAAATACATAATAAAACCAAAACATATTAAAATTATATTCAATAGATATCTCATCCTGAGGACTACCATCATCCAGTTGGGTCTATGAAGTCTCCTCCATTTTCATCCTCAACTTGAGCTTCGAAGGGAAAAATTCTACAGAAATTTGGTGCTAGAGAGGGAGAAGGGGGGAGAAGGGGGAAGAAGGGGGGAAAAGGGGGGTTCAAATGAACCCAGGTTCGAGCAAACCCCCTCTTGTAGTCAATTTTCCATTGTCTTTGTCATAAAAAAATGCAAAAAAAGTGATTCCCATCATTTAATATGGTTTGCTCAAACTAGGGTCCATTCAAACCCCTTTTGGGTCCATTTGAACACCCCAGTTTGTGTGAACCCCTAAAAAGAAAAAGAAAATTCATAGGAGCATTTTTGCAATTTTCCTTCCTCACTGGAATTGTAAACCAGTTTTGTGGGTTTACCCTACATAACAAGGACCAAGGATTGGGAATTACAAATTCTCAAGATTGAAATGGGTATGCAAAAACCAAAACAATAATTTTTATATTAATGGAAAAAGAATGTAACTTATGACATCTTTATGAGAATGTATATTCTTTATCCTATTCCTATCATATTTGGTGACTAGAAGGATTTTATCATGATAGAAAATTCTAAGAGTACAATTGTTGCTCACATCCTAGTTGGAAATGTGGAGGATAAAAATGTGAGAGTGAATAATCTCATTGGGAACAAAAAAATCCCTTTTTTACTTGAATCTAATATAAAATGGGATATTTTGAAGGCTTTACATGACACACCCATGGTAGAACACTCCAAATCCTACAAAATTTGTAGGGAAAATGGAGAGAAATTCACGTGGAAGTGCTTCAAGGAGGATGATATAAAACACATTAGTGAGTACACTCTCTATCATTAGAATGGAAGAGAATGTAAATTTCCTCCAAGTTTGTTGTAGCTTGTCCTTATTACCCATGAAGATTGGGAAAGTGTGTTCGTAGATTCCATCATGAATCTTCCCAAAGAATTATTTCTATTGAAAAATAGTAGAGTGCTACTCACATGGATAATAAATGCCATCATTGTCACAAGTGTGAGAGAATCAAGAGATGGAGTCATCACAAAATATTTAGTTCATTAGAGGATCATATCCACAACGGCTACCACATGGGAAGAATCAAGAATTTTGTAACATTTTAATTTGCATTGCTTGAGGGCAAGAAATTTTTGAGAAGGATGGACTTGTAATGTCCTATTTCCAATCAATATGTGTTTGTGTACCAAATGTTTGTTTTCTATTTCTAGTTTATCCCTTTGTAAAAGTTTGCATATGTGTTCTCCCTCTTCATCCCCCATTTGCTCATTAGGTTCAAAATTTTCTAAGTGTATATGTATGTTCAATTTTTGAAATGTGTGCAAGTTGTCAAAGTTTCAAAGCTTTTTCATCTTGTTGTACCTTTTTTTACCTAGATTTCACCCTTTTCCTTATTCATGTTGAAACATTGGATTTTCCCATCCAAAAATAAATTTCTCCCTAACTCCACCTTTCTTCTTATTCTTGTCAAAATATTGGACTTTCTCATCTTCACATGCCTTCCCACCAACTCTGTCATTTCCTTTATTCCTTTTAGGATATCATAATTTTCCATCCAATCATGACTTTCCTTCTAAGTCCAATTTGTTCCTTTGTATCTACTAGAATTTTGGAAATTTCCTTCCCAACATTCCCTTCCTTCAACCATTGCTCTTTTCCTTATTGATTAGCCTAAATCCCAACTCTTTGACAATTTCATTGAGTTACCTTTCTAGATTAGAGCTTTAGCCTTTTCCTTGTTGGTTATGAAGCATGATATTATTGGTTCTTGAGATCATTTCTTCATGGGGGGTGTAGGTGGTACCTCTTGTGGGTTCTAGGGGTTGTGCACCCTGACAGGGGTTTGGGGGTAGTGCCCCCGAAAGCCACATTATATATATATATATATTATTGTAAATTTGGATTGTTCATCATTAGGTCATAGATCTTACAATAAATATTATGCTGGTTTTCTTACCCTAGAAGACAACTCCCTTTCATGAGGGCATTGTCTTACATATGGGCATTGAATTGAATTGTATTGTGAGAGGATTGTGATAGAGAGAAGAGAAAGTTACAACAGATGTGTTGTAGGTTGTATCCCTTCATTTTGCTGGATGGAATCAAGAAAGGACTAGTTATTTCTCTGTGGACATAGCCATATTGGGTGAACCACATATTTGTCTCTGTTTTGTGTTATTTTTATATCTTATTTTTGTATTCATTTTATTGTATATTGCTTTGTGATCCTATTTATAACATTCCCTACTTGAGTACCTTTTCCATGACACCATCAAACTCTAATTCTTGACATATTACACTAATAACATCATTTGGATTGTATATTCAAATATCTTCCTATTTGGGTACCTAGTATGCTATGCTCTTGAAATTTGACCCTCAATATATGACATGAGACTTGAGGTATCCTCGACCCCCAAAATTTGATACTCCCACATTTGGTGACACTCTCTTCCACCTACCTCCTTGCATGACCCCAAGATGTCATTAATATCCAAATTTGATGCCGTAACTACTCTAGAAGGATTTCTCCCACCCAAATATTGTTCAAATCTAAGGGTGTGGATTCACATGTACTTGTGGCATTGGAGGATGAGAATGACCATGCCCTCATTAATTTGGTGGTTGAATCTTGACTCTTTTTCGTCATTGCATGCGATCAAAGCTACTCTTTTAGGTAAGATTCATCTATAGCTACCAATTTTAGTGATTAAAAGAAGGGAATGCATTCATTTAGGGGATTATGCATATTCTACATAGAAAAATCTTGCTAAAATTATTTTGAGTACTTGCGTTTGAACAATCAAATTCAAAGACAAAAATCCTTGGATTTTTTGGAGGTTAGAGGACAAAAACCCTTTGGTTTCAAGGATTAGAGTACAAAATCCCTTTGGCCTTGTAAGATAATCTCATTAAGAGGTTGTGAATGAGCTTTCATGGTCACGAATTTCAATTTCAATGAGTTTGTCGTCTACAGTTTGTTGTGGATCTTAGTAGTTAGTTTTGGGTTGTTGTTGTTGTGGCACATTTTAATGCATTTTAGACTCATTTAATATAAGAAAAGTTTTGAATTTTATCTTCTCTATTGACTTCATTTATGTTTTGGGTTGTAAATATGATATATAGATTGTAAGAAAATTAGATTTTATAAAAAATCTTGTTAAAAATATATAAATCTAAAACTTATTAACATACAATTAACTATAAAATTATTACACAAAATTATAATAATATTAAATTATCAATACAATGATATACAACACGCCTTCCTAATAAGTACAGGATCATAAATGATTTCTTAATACTATACATGTATAAAAATTCTCATTTATCAAGTGTACATCACTTGCTAGTATATTTGATTAAAGGGGCAAGATTTAAAGCCTTGTCTTGCCCCTTACAACACATTCAAAATGTTTAAGTCAACATTTAAAAATAATAATATTGTGTTGAGTTGATCATAATATTATCAACGAAACATGTATACAATATAATATATTGTTTCACAAAAAATGGTAAACAATATAGTTTCTTCATCCTTTAAAAATCTTCACAAGATTTTTTTTTTTAAATGTTGAAGAACATTTTTCTTTATCTTCAAAGTAGTACTATGCATTTACATTCCCTTTAACACTTATTGACAAATTACTAACATTATATTTTCTACTTTACACTTATATTCTCTTTCTTTTCTATCCATATCATTTATGCTTCTCTACTGTTGACTATTTTGTTCATGTACAAATATAATTTCATTTAAAAGAAACACAAATGAATTCTTTTTATTTCCAACCCCTTTTATTCATTAGGATAAGTATTTTAAATAATTATTTACTATTTATTGACTCATTCAAAATTATAATTTGTTTATATATTTAATTGAATTTCTTTTAATGCAATATAATTAGTCAAACAAAAAAATCATTAGAGACACTTCAAATTTTAAATTTGTTTGCAATTATTTTGGTATAACTACATATACAAACATGTACTTGTGAATATTTCATCATGTTTTTATGGTATCTATGATTTGTAATATAATTTAGAAAATAATAATAAAGATGATATTTTGAATCTCTAGGTTACAATCAAAGTTATCATGTGAACTCAAGTAAATTTTGGAAAAGGCAAGACACATACTTATTTTAAAATCTAGAGATCAAGATAACTCCACAAATATAGAAGAAATTGTTTAACTTATAATAGTGACCCAAATCAATGAAATGAAGACACATTGATATGAAGTAAATTTTTTTTGGCTATATAATTCATGTTATATAATAATAATTTATTCTGTTATGAGGCCATTGGCAATTTTAATGCTTTTTTCTTGGAGGTTGACTCTACCACTTCTTACATGGGTCACTTTACATTTGCTCGTATTTTGGTGGATAATGATATCTGCAAGCCTCTTCGTGGGGATGTGGTTTTGAAGGTGGGGAATATGCCTTGGATTGAACCATTTTATTTCCCTTTAAATGTAAGCAATGATTTACCATCAACCACCCAATTGTTAATTGTCTACTCTCTTGGTGCAAGGGTGCAATGACCTGGTGGAAGAATGCATGTGAAGATCATTTGACTATTCATGCCTCCAACTCTTTGGTTGATGGTTTCTCTTAGGATGTGAGCTTTATTAGGATGTTTCTCATGCAATTGGTGTGTCTAGTGAGTCTCACTCTTGCTGCTCCATTGACTCCCATTGGCGAGTTCCAACTACTTGCTCCAATTACTTAGCTTTCTATTCCATCAACTTCACACATAAATGAGCCCTTTGTGAGAAATGCCCCCCACTTCTAGTTTTGAGGACTTAGAAGATGATATTTCCTAAACATTTGTTCAAAGGAAAAATAAATGTCTTCTCAAATTTGTCTCCCAATCTCATACTAGAGTGAAGGATGTGAGATTGAATAGAGTTGGGTTTTGTCAAGTCTAAGTTGGATCCTATGAAACCCTATTGTTTCTTACATTTTGGTTGTTGTGTTTAATAACTTAGCTGCAATTGTGTCTCACTTTGATTTGATTTGATGGATTATTTTTGGTTGTCCCATGTCTTACATAACTCATTATGTCTGTTTGTTGACTACTTCATTATACAAAGATTTGGAACTTTTCAAAACTCATTTTTATTAATATAAAAAACTTACTACTCTATAACTAAACAACCAAATTTTCTCAATTAAAGAAAGAGAATGTATCAATATTTGCAACTAAAATTACTTAATAGAATTCATACACATATACATTTAATTATACTAAAAAAATGAAAAACAAAATGACTTTAATTTCTAAAAGCAATTAAATGTATACTTAGAGGTGGGTAAACTTAAAGCACCCAAACCTTAAATTTTGTGATAGGTTGACTAAGGAACAAACAAAACTTAGTCAACATGATACACACTCTAAGAATCAGACATTGATTGCATCATCACCTAAGGGTAAAGGAAAGAAGTCTAAACCTAAGACAAAATCTAGTGATATACCCACCTCTCCTAGAGAGGATAAAACTAAGGAGAAACCCGAGTGTGGATATTGTAACAAACATAGGCATGGTGAACATAATTATTATAAGAAAAAGTTAGAACTTGTAAAGGAACATAACTTTTTTGTGCCTTCTAAATCTATAAGTTCACCCTCTTCTTCATGACCTTCATCTTCTACACACAAGTACTGTAGGAATTGCTAATGAGAGTGATAAGATAAAAGATCATAAGATGAAAGGTTGTTCTCTTGCTGTAACACATGTTGATGAGTCTACTAGATGGATTGTTGACTTGATTCATATCATATGGAAGGATCACTTGACAGGTTCTCCTCCTTGAAGCATACTTCAATCATGAATATCTTGACAATTAATGGTGTTTATTTGGATGTTTTTGGTAAAGGAGTTGTTGATGTGCTTAGTGGTAGTTTTCATAATGTTCATTGCATTTTTGTTATTCACCATAATCTTCTTTTTGTATATTAGATAGCACAAACTGGTAAGTCCATTGAGTTTACTCCAGATTTTTCTTCATTCATGATTTGCAAAGTAGACAACTTGTTAAAATGGGTAGGGTTGATCGTGACACTCACATCTACACCTTTTCCCATTTTGTTTCTAATGGTGAATGTTCTAAGGTGGATTCTAATAGGTCTAGTGTGGGTAGTTGTTCAAGTGGTGGTTTTGGTGGTTTCCTAAACCTCGTTGTTCATCGACCCTTTGATGAGTTTCTATCATCTCATTCTTCTTTTGCAGATTTGGAGGACATCTTCTTTGGATATCATTTTTGAGTTTCCACATCCTTTGTCTTCTTCCTTGATTGGGGTCACACCTAATTTTGTTGAGACATTTTCGAAGACATTTGATATATCTTCATAGATATCATTCTTGAGGCTTCTTTCGTCTTACTTCTTCATGGAGATGAAGTTTCTTCAGCACCAACCAATGGATTTATTTCTTCCCAAGGGGAGACGTGTTTGTAGACATTGGATTCTCTTTTGTCTTCAGACATTCTTTAGTGATTTTGGAGCTACTTCATTATGGGGGCACTATGTAGTTTCTTTATTTCCCTCTTTTGGGAGGGGCTTTTGTAATCTATATTTGTGATGGATGTTGTCCTTGGGGATATCATGGAGTCCTCCACCCTTCGTCACTTGATTGTATCATCTCTCTTTTGGAGAGGGTTTTTTTCCTATGTGAATTTTCTCCTTTTCTCAATTTTTAAGAGATTGTATTTGTACACAGGTACCTAACATGGCTTGATAGCTGGGACCCATCTTTGCATCATTTACATAATAATTGTTTCTCCCTAAATTGCACTTAAGGAGGGTGTTGATGTATATAGGTAATTTACCTAATTAGTTAATTGGTAAGGTCTTATTTATATGTTAAGTCCACTTAAGTCCCAAACATATTTCTAGAAGTCTTAATTGTCTAGATAAGATCTTATTCTATCTTATCTTTTAACTTTTACTTAATACTACTGTCCTAGGTCATTTAATGACACATCATTTAATGTTTTGCATTAAGTAGTTCATCATACATTTTCTATTTAATCAAGGTCATTGAACACATATGTAATATACCTCATCATCATATTTATTTCTTACACATTCTCTTGTGAAGGTTTTTCATTGTTTTTGTGGGTAGTCTTGGGTACAAAGTTAATCTTTATCTCCTACAAAAAGCAATGAAAAAATCTATATAAGAAGGTGTTGGGGGCTCATTTGGTATGTTGAAGACTTCTTACACCCTTATGTTGTGAGATTGAATCTAAGTGTTCTTCCTAAAATATTTTGAGGACAAAAACATCATTTGGTTTCTAGTTTCAGATTTGGAAGACAATCCCTAGCTAGAGTTAGTGTGATTTTGTTTAGGAATCACAATTGTGCCTCAATAGAATTTTAATTTTTGGGGTTTCATGATGGGGGTATTTGATGTCTTTTAATATGCAAATATTTTTTAGTGATTTGGTCTAACTTTTGCAAAGTGTGATGAATTTTCAAAGATTTTGGAAGAACTATCTTGCTTGAACATACCACCTATAGACTTGGGCATGAGGTTTTGGGCTTGAATCACCCTTTTTTCTTGGTTTTTATGTGTTGATTGGTGGTGTAGGAAGTACTTGTTGGTGATGTTTGATGATTAGAGGCAAAATTCACTATTTGGAAGGTGTCGTGGGTGAATTTCCTATGGTTGTTTGACTTGCAACAACAATATATCAAACTTGCAACAACTGAGTCCAATCATTTTAGACCTGCTACATCACCTGCAAATAGTTATTGTCATGTCCCCTTCTCAGTGACATCTCTCGGAGCACAGTATTAGCCTATCATACGACCCTCGTAGGCTGATAGACTGGATAGAGGGTCACGTTGGAGCTTGGCTCAACTTCAATTGGCAGAGTTTGATCAGTTGGCTTTCGTTCAGGCTCTTTCGGACACTTCTTGCAGAAGTTGCTATTTTTAGCAGTTCTTGGCAGTCAGCGTGGGACCCCTGCTATTTTGAGTAGTATGGATTGTTGGTGTTCAGAATCACTTCAGTGTTCGTCAGCTTCAGACGGATCAGGCATCGGTTGAGTAATGAGAGAGAAATTAATATTTAATTGAATTTATTAAATATTAATTGTTTGGAGATTATAATATAAAGTTATAATATTTAATTATAACTTAAGTGATTTTGTTAAAGGGGTCGCCCATCATCAGAAAGGGGCCAAATTGGCGATTATATTTAATTGTAAAAATTGCATCTGAGACTATGGAAATATTAAAAGAAATAAGAAGTCAAATTTTTAATAATCCCTATTATTGTGGAATTCACACTTCTCAAGGTTATTATGCATTTGCATTGGAAATCGAGCCATTATGTGATTATTGATTTTGGAAATTGATCAAGTTTGGTCTGAGCAAGAAGCTTTAGGGTTTCAGTCTCGAATTCCTTGGGGAACGAGCCATCTCCATTGGAAGCAGTTCAGAGGGTGTGAAATAACCCCTGATTTATTGCCAGCACAGAGGTTTCTTCATCCAGAGGAAATCATTGAACTTCACAGATTATTCTATGTTCAGAGGTTTTGCTGAGGGTTTCATCCAGAAGACATTTATTCATCAAGGCACCTACTTCATTGATAACAAGGGATTCATCAGAGAGCCGTACACTTTAATTATTGCTGTTACCAGGCCGTACCACTACTGTACTTGGCCGTACCATCACCAAAAGGCGTGTTCTTGAGTTTTGCTAAAACGCCTACCTTTCTGGGCAGCAGTCTTCATCAGAGTGGGCGCTAGGGGTCCAAGAAGCACTGGAGATTGCCAGACAGGAGGAAAAGAACAAGAGTGTTGCTGCCGTACCAGATCTGATCCTTTTACCAGCTAGCCGCAATTGTCAGGTTCTTTCATTAAAATATTGTTATTTCCTTGTGCATGCTACCAAATATTTATTGTAATACTTTCCGAGGTTCAATAAATGAAACGCCATTCTTAGAACTGTATTTTCCATCCATAAAGGCAGTATAGTAATTTTTATTGAATTTATTATCAATTCTTGCAAAAATCGCAATTTCCTTGAATTGCACAAAAACCACCAAAAACAGTCAAAAAACCAAAACTTTCAGAAAAATCATAAAAACAGTCAGATACAGAGAAAACGGGGAAACTAGGGTTTCTACAGTGGTATCAGAGCTAAATCCTGCCATCCTAAGGGTTTAGCAGTCTTATGCAGCCAGAACAGATTGGCTCTCACAGGTATTACACACGCAGACGTGCTCTGATTGACAGGCAATAGAGTTTGAGTAGGCAGCTAGGAAACATGGCTGACAGGAATGACAGGGCTAACAGAACAGATATACCTAGGACTGAGATCCCACCTAATAACAGAGATCAGGATGATGCAGAGGTTTTGCATGCACTCAGAGATCTTCGTGCAGGTCAACGGCGGTCCGATGATGTATTACAACAGTTGGTAGTAGCACTTCAGAGATTGGATACTCCTAGGAGACTGTCACCACATCGTGACGATGAGAGGAGTGAAGCATGGTCTCGCAGGGCACCTAGGACAGCCTCACGGACAGCAGACAGGCCTACCAGGCCTACATTTGTGAGACAGGAGGCCAAGGAGGCTATTGCAGAGGAGGAGCATGAGGAGTTGTTCGTTGATACGCTTATGGCAGCGAACGAGGAGTGGGAGTTGGTACCACCAAAGGTCAGAGAGTGGATTAATTTTGACCGTTTTATTACTCAGAGGCGAGAGCACCACAGAGGTCGACAGGATTGGAGACCTAGGTTCCAGAACAATGACCTAAACACATGCAACCAACAGGCTCAATCTAGCTATGTTCGATGGTAGTGGGAAAGTGACAGCTCAAGCTTGGATTAGTAAGCTTGACACATTTCTTACATTGCGTCCGATGGCGGAGAGGGATGCAATCAGGTATGCGACACTACATTTGGAGGGAGTAGCTTACGATTGGTGGCACCACGGTATGGTGACGTTACAGCATGACAGGATCACTTCATACCAGGAGTTCGTAGACAGATTGGTTGAGCGGTTTGATAGGAAGGATTCAGAATCCTACTTCAGAGACTTAGCTGAGTTGAGGCAGAGTGGCAGTTTGGAATCCTACATTGGTGACTTTCAGAACTTATCAGTCATGGTTCCGAACATTTCTGAGAGGAGATTGGTAGTACTCTTCATGGAGGGTTTGACAGAGCCACTAAGAGGCTGGATCAAAGCCTTTGGTCCTCCTTCATTACAGGAGGCAATGAAGAAAGCACGGAGCATGGAGTTAGCAGCACCATCTAGTAGATTTAACTCCAGAGGTAATTCTTCATTCAGGGATAATAAGGGCTTTAACAAAAACAGGGACAAATCTGATTTTAACAAAGAAAAATCATACTTTAGGAACGATTCAAAAGGTAAATCAGTAGCTCCACCTTTGGATCGAGAGGCCCTTAATGACCTACGCAGGAAGAAGCTTTGCTTCTACTGCAAAGGACCCTATGACGCCAATCACGATTGTCCTCTAAGACCTAAGGGCAAGGCAAATCGTGTGATGTGGGCGTACTACGAGGACTCAGAATCAAAAAAGTCCGAACAACAGGAGAGTTCTGAGGATTCAGAGTCAGAGGCTCCAGAGCCTAGAGCTGAGACAGAGCCAGAGCTTCCGCTACAGGAGGCATGCTTATCTAGCATACAGCAGGAGGGCTCTTTCAGGATTCGTGGTGTGTTGGCAGGACAGAGGGTCATTACCCTACTTGATACAGGAGCCACACATAATTTCATAGATGCCAGATTCGTTGAGAAACGCGGACTCATTACTGAGGAGTTCGAGGGTATTAGAGTCAAGGTGGCCGATGGGTACACTTTGAGGTGTGAACGCATGATAAAGGATCTCCCTTTATGCCTGAACAATTATGAGTTCAAGGCTGATTACTATGTGGTTAACATGGGAGACATTGATTTGGTCTTGGGAATGAAGTGGCTTCATTCATTGGAGGAAGTCACTCTTCATCTCAAGGACATGGAGATCCGTTTTGATGTCGACGAGAAGACTCACATACTTAAAGCAATTCGGGACAGCGACCTCAAAACAATTTCTTTTCGTCGGATGGAGAGGCTCATGCGTCACGACATGGTAGAGTGGGCTGTCGAGTGCACTTTGGCACCTATACAGGAGGGACAGCAAAAGACATAATATCATCCGGACATTCAACAGTTGAGAGTCAAGCATGATAAGGTGTTCAGTGATATTCCGCCAGGTAGACTTCCAGACAGAGGCATAGAGCACATTATTGAGCTCGAGGAGGGCGCTAAGCCCATTATGATAACTCCTTACAGGCATCCTAAAAGATTAAAGGATGAAATAGAGAAGACAATAAAGGAGTTACTGGCTATGGGTCACATTCGACCTAGCAAGTCACCATTCGCTTCTTCGGTTGTCTTGGTTAAGAAGAAGGATGGAACATTACGCATGTGCATTGATTACAGGGTCCTGAATAAGAGGACAATTAAGAACAGGTATCCGATACCGAGGATTGACGAGCTTATTGATGAGCTCCATGGTGCCTGTTACTTTACCAAAATTGATTTACGGTCAGGGTATCATCAGATCAGAGTCCGTGAGCAGGACATAGAGAAGACTGCCTTCCGATGTCATTGTGGGAAATTCAAGTTCGTAGTGATGCCATTTGGGCTCACGAATGCGCCAGCCACTTTTCAGTCTACGATGAACAAGGTTTTCCATTCATTGCTGAGGAGGTTTGTGTTGGTCTTTTTCGATGACATCCTTATATACAGCAGGACTTGGCAGGAGCATCTGGCTCACTTAGAGACCGTGTTGAGTATTTTGGAGAGGGAGTCCTTGTACGCCAAGGAATCCAAATGTGATTTGGGAATTACTGAATTGTTATATTTAGGTCATATCATCAGTGCAGGAGGAGTGCGGATGGATCCTGAAAAGATCCGTGCCATTGTGGACTGGCCTACACCGGCAAACCTGACACAGTTGAGAGGGTTTCTCGGTTTATGTGGGTTCTACCGCAGATTCATGAATGGTTATTCACGACATGCAGCCTCGATGACAGATTTATTGAAGAAGGGGGCATTTGTTTGGACTTCTGAGGCACTTGAGTGTTTTATGAAGTTCAAGGAGTTGATGACCACATGCCCTGTTTTGGCACTACGCACTACCCGGCTCTTGGTACGAAGGCTTCGTCAGCTTCAACAATGCTATGCACGCTTGAGGGTATATCGCGCGGTGCTTTACGTAGGACAAGCACTCGACAGGCGAGAGCCGCCAGTCGAGGGACCGTGAGCCTATAGCACATATGATAAGGAGATGTCATGACATGCATGCCTTAGCAAAATTTCGACAGTATCTTGTTGGCAGCAAATTTTGCATTAAAACTGATCATAACAGTTTGAGACACTTTTTGGGGCAGCGAGATCTCAATGATAGACAGCAGAAGTGGTTCATTAAGTTGCAGGCTTATGACTTTGATATCTCATATATCAAAGGTACACAGAACGTAGTGGCTGATGCACTTTCACGTAGAGCACATTTGAGCGCTATGGTTCACATTTCAGAGGACTGGAGGCATATGATAGTGGCAGAGTATGCCAAGGATAGTTGGGCCTCCAGCATTGTTGAGGGATCAGCAGTTGATACCAGGTATACGCTTGTAAATGACTTGATCATTTACAAGAACAGGATATTTTTGATCCCGTGTCTGGTGAAGAACATAATCATGCGCGAAGCCTTTCATGATGTCGAACCGGCAGACATCCTACCAAGACCAGCGACGCATTCGTGAGAGATTCACCGACTCGGGCACGATGTTCTTCAAGACTGCAAGGCGGAGTGCCCGCTTAACAAGCGAACATGTACCCTCGGCCGTGCTTATTGCAGCCACTGACTCGGATGCAGCGGAATGCCCGTCGATGGACTTCATTACGGCTTGCCTAAAGCCCAAGGGCGATTGCATATATGTAGTTGCGGATCGGCTTACTCTGGCGCATGCCCACTTCTTTCGATCACCAATAACCTACATACTACACAGTAGCAGAGGTATTCCTTTTTCTCACAGGTATTTAGACTTCATGGATTGCCCTGGCGCATTTCAGGGACGGCTGCGGATAGCCGGGTTCTTGAGTCACCGCAGAGGTGTTCGTGACTCTCAGGTGTGGGAATCGAAGCCACCCCGAAAGCACTAAGGTTACCACCCGCAGATCGTAGGCGCATCAGGTAAACAAGTGGGTGGAAGGTTACCTCCAAAATTATATTGCAGGGCAGCAAAAGGCACGGGTCAAGTGGATTCACTTGTGCGAGTATTGCTATAATACGACATACCACATGACTATTCAGATGTCTCCTTTTATGGCGTTGTATGGGTATGAGGCGCCGAGTTTCCTAGATCTGCTACTGAGTGACAGTAGGGTGCCGAGTGCTGGAGACTTATTACAGGATTGTCAGGATACTATAAGGCTCTCAAGGAGAATATCGCAAAGGCACAGAATCAGCAAAAGCAGTATGCGGATCAGAAGAGGACGGAGAGGCATTTCGAGGTTGGTGACATGGTTTACCTCATGCTGCAGCCCTACCGTCAGTCCACTCTTAGGAAGAGTGGGCTCTGTAGCCGGGTTATCGCATACGGTCCTTCGTGATCCCCGAGGGAGAGCTTTTCGGCTGGCGTGCGGGCATAGCTGGAGCGCCTTTCCAAAGAGAGCAGGTACATGTATTTTCATTATGTATCACCAAGAAGGCGCGGGGACATCGTGGTGCGCTCATCTGCAGCCGCACCTTCCTTTAGATGATGAGGAAAGTTATCCTTAGTACCGAAGTCCATCCTGAGCACAAAGTGGAGAGACAGCTTTTGCGCCGGGAGTAATTCATCGTGGAATATATGGTGAAATGGAGAGATCGGCCTCGTTGAGGCATGCCATGTAGGTTTGATATTCTCGCGCAAAGATCCGTACGAGATTGCTTGATGGTGCCAATTTCGTGAGGGCTACCATTGCTGGCGATCTCTGAGCGTGATTATTTCCATCATAACCCCTCTGAGGGTCAGAGCAGACCCGATAGAGGGTCACGTTGGAGCTTGGCTCAACTTCAATTGGCAGAGTTTGATCAGTTGGCTTTCGTTCAGGCTCTTTCGGACACTTCTTGCAGAAGTTGCTATTTTTAGCAGTTCTTGGCAGTCAGCGTGGGACCCCTGCTATTTTTAGCAGTTTGTTTTGTTGGTGTTCAGAATCACTTCAGTGTTCGTCAGCTTCAGACAGATCAGGCATCGGTTGAGTAATGAGAGAGAAATTAATATTTAATTGAATTTATTAAATATTAATTGTTTGGAGATTATAATATAAAGTTATAATATTTAATTATAACTTAAGTGATTTTGTTAAAGGGGTCGCCCATCATCAGAAAGGGGCCAAATTGGCGATTATATTTAATTGTAAAAATTGCATCTGAGACTATGGAAATATTAAAAGAAATAAGAAGTCAAATTTTTAATAATCCCTATTATTGTGGAATTCGCACTTCTCAAGGTTATTATGCATTTGCATTGGAAATCGAGCCATTATGTGATTATTGATTTTGGAAATTGATCAAGTTTGGTCTGAGCAAGAAGCTTTAGGGTTTCAGTCTCGAATTCCTTGGGGAACGAGCCATCTCCATTGGAAGCAGTTCAGAGGGTGTGAAATAACACCTGATTTATTGCCAGCACAGAGGTTTCTTCATCCAGAGGAAATCATTGAACTTCACAGATTATTCTATGTTCAGAGGTTTTGCTGAGGGTTTCATCCATAAGACATTTATTCATCAAGGCGCCTACTTCATTGATAACAAGGGATTCATCAGAGAGCCGTACACTTTAATTATTGCTGTTACCAGGCCGTACCACTGCTGTACTTGGCCGTACCATCACCAAAAGGCGTGTTCTTGAGTTTTGCTAAAACGCATACCTTTCTGGGAGCAGTCTTCATCAGAGTGGGCGCTAGGGGTCCAGGAAGCACTGGAGATTGCCAGACAGGAGGAAAAGAACAAGAGTGTTGCTGCCGTACCAGATCTGATCCTTTTACCAGCTAGCCGCAATTGTCAGGTTCTTTCATTAAAATATTGTTATTTCCTTGTGCATGCTACCAGATATTTATTGTAATACTTTCCGAGGTTCAATAAATGAAACGCCATTCTTAGATACTGTATTTTCCATCCATAAAGGCAGTATAGTAATTTTTATTGAATTTATTATCAATTCTTGCAAAAATCGCAATTTCCTTGAATTGCACAAAAACCACCAAAAACAATCAAAAAACCAAAACTTTCAGAAAAATCATAAAAACAGTCAGATACAGAGAAAACGGGGAAACTAGGGTTTCTACAGTTATACTTTGATTTCTAGACTTGTCATGATCATACCAACATTAATATTTCAAGGTATATTAATTGGCTGTCCTTTTTGGTGTTCATGCTTTTGGAATTGATTTGGAGATGATAAATGCCACTATTATTACCAGTTCATATCAACAACTAACCCACTTCATTTGATGATTAAAATGCTCATGAAATACGTGTTGTAGTGTTTTGGATGGTCTTGCCACCAAAGTCTTCTTTTATGCACTTGATTTGTAATACTAACAACTAACCTACTTCATTTAATGATTAAAATGCTCATGAAATTAATGTTGTAGTGCTTTGGATGGTCTTGCCACCAAAGTCATTCTTTTATGCAGTTGATTTGTAATACTAAATAGAAATACTGCTAGTGAATATATTTTGGTTAATGTTGATATTTATCCCACTGCACAAGTGGTTTGTAATCGCCCCATTGGATAAGTGGCATGAGCTTTAAAATTTATTTTTAATTTTAAATAAGTTTTACCGCTAAAAAGTGGATGTGTGATTGTAATTCCACTAAATAAGTAGATAGTTCACCTTTCTATTTTGCATACACATTCCATTGAATAAATGGTTTGGTCGGCTTGCCACCTTAGGCTTCTTTTAAGCAGTTGATTTCAATTTAGTTGTAAACCTTCCACGGTATGCTCGCCTTGGCCATTCTGAGATTTGGGTGATCAAAAAGTGGGAAGGAAGTTGTTATGCATTTTGTTACAATTGAGCTAATCCAAATTTCAAAAAAAAATTGTGGGTGGTTATTAGATGACGTCCTCAACCCAAGGAATCGTATACACAACAAAAGCCAAGTAATGCGATATATGCAATGAAGACACTGAATGCATATAAATCACTTACAAATAACAGCTAAGCACAACTATCCCACATCTTTCAATCTTGCCTCAACTGTATCACACCTTATCACCTTATCCTTATTGATAATTACCTCACATGCACCACTATTCTGGCCCTTTATTAGGGGGGAATACATTCCCCTTTTAAGTTAAAATACAATAATGAATTAAATTTATACAATATCCTTTCCATTGTCATCATTTAAACTCTAATTTAGATTTACAAGTAAATAAATTAACCCAATTGTTCATGATGACTATAATTAAATGACATTATAGAGAAATATGATTAAATTAAAAATCTTGCATTCCTTTGAAAAAACAGAAAAAAATAAAAATAGGAATGTTTCTAACAAGTGGTTTAAGCTAGGGATGCTTTAAATGAAGGTGCCATTCCATCACATAATAGTGATTATTTAAAATATTTTAAGTTTTTTTTTGGGTTACTTGTTCAATGATTTTTATATTTTTATATTTATTTAAAAATAATTTTGTTCTTATATAAATATTTAAGTATTTGACAAATTTTTGAAAGTAAAATTTGAAGATAAATATTTAAGGAAGGAAAATATGCAATTATATGACACATTTTTAATTTAGCAATGAATACATAATTCCAACTCTCCTATTTGTCCACTTTTCTAAACTGTGGCTACTCCACTATTTTAGAAGAAGATTCTATCTTTTATATTATGTAAACTTTTTTTCCATGGAATTACTTCCATCTAAAAAATGAGAAACAAGTAGTCACATGGGACCATGAGATCAGAACAAGAAAAGGAACATCAAGATTACAAAATTAGGCCGACATTTTTTCTTTTTATTTTTTGTTTGAGGTTTTCTTCCATCTTCAAATTGTTTTTTGTGCCTTGTTGGAATCGGGAGCACATGTCTAAGCTGATATCTCTATGGCTAAGAGTCCAGGACAAAAGAGTATCCATTCTGCCAAAATCATCTAGGATACAATCTTGGCCTTGACCTCATCCCTTATTTATTGCACCTCCAAGGACAGTGGAATCAAGGAATATACCATCATCCTTAACAATTGTGCTTAATCAATTGAACCACAACCCTTTGACAGGCCAACATTTTCATGACAGCCTCAGGCTAAGGGCATTTAAGTGGGTACATGGCTTCATTATATAAGTTAATAATGTTATGCATCAAACTGTTCTTGCAGGAATTACTGGAAATCCTACTTTTAGCAACATCTTATCTTCATAATTTTCATTATCATCAACTGGATCTCCTAAAATGGCATTTCTTGCAGAAGGCTGCTTTACATGCATCAATAAAATTCCAAAAAGTATTTTTCCCTGCAAAATCAATCATTTTAAATTATCAACATTCAAAAGATAAACATTATGCTTCACATTACAAGTTTTTCATCAAAGATTCAAAACCAAGCAGAAGGAACATGCAGCTGTACCTTTATGCGCCGATAAGAAGCCAATGTTGCCAAAGGTTCGTTTTTGCTTGAAATCCCAGTTTCTGGATCAAAGTTAATCATTTGACAACGATTGCATCCTCCCAATACCTACAAAGTATAAAAGGATCATTATCTTGAGGGTTCAAGTAAAAGCAATCTTATCAGAATATTTAATTTTTTTTAACTCTCTTAGAGCCCTTTTATATAGAAAGTTAGTAACAATAGACCACAAACGTTCACTATGAAATCTTCAAGTAGAAATTATCAGAAATACAGGAGTAAATACAATAGTTTTTTGTAATCTGTAATTTATTCGCTTCATTCAATAAAAAAGATATCAGAAATATCACAGTAGCAAAACAAAACAAATAGAAAGCCTTGCAATGATGCTTACAGCAAAGTATTCTTTTCCTATAGCGAGAGCCTGCCACTCATCTTCCTCATACGGTTTTGCACCTGAAATTACAAGGTTAGGGCGAAATCTCATCGGGTCAACCTCAATGCGGGTCAGTGCAACTTTATTCTCTGTGACACCTTCAATCTTTTTTCCTGCATTTAGTAGGTTCAAATTTTAAAATATGTTGTCAGTTTACTGATAGATGAACCGCACTTTACATTTTTAACCCTACGAAATTAGAGAACATTGGATACTTAATATGGGCGTCTAGACAAGCTATAACACTCGATAATATCATTTTTAAGAATATGAAAGGAAATAAATTTCATTCATAACATACTTGATTGTAATATGTTGTTAAGGTCCCTGACACTTGATTTTGAAACGAGCAGCAACTGTCCATCATTTACAAAGCTTAGCTCTTTGCCCAAATTCCCATTGGACAACGTACCACTTGACCTCATTTTATTTCTGTATCCAGCCTCCACACATCCTGATAGTCCATTGTTCTCCCTTCTAATCAAATTACATGGACAACCAAGAACCTTGCTAAACCATTCATTCACCTCTGGTCCATAGCCCTTTCCTTGAACCCTTAACTCAATATAGAAATCGCTATATCAGTGTGATGGCGCTTTCATAAAATGTGCACAAAGAAAGGCATACAAACAATTTTACAACAAAGTTAATTTCGTAGAATCTTCTGCATGTTTAGTTTTTTTAACTTTGCCCAAACAAAAAGGCATAAATTCTCTAGTTAAAAAGGAGGGACAATTGTTGTACAACATATGATTAGCCATGTTCTTTCCTGTAAAAGAAAACGATAAGATGATTTCCAAGTAACAATTTATCTTGTAATTTCTATCTTGAAGAATAGTTTCCTCAATTCTCCTGTACACTGTATTTGCAAGGCATTGCCACGTACCATTCAATATTTCTAGTATCTAAAACAAATGGAATCACTTGATTGCTTCATCAAATGCCCAAGGTGATCTTTGAATAAGACCTTCAACTGAAATATATTTGCAGATCAGACTGGGGCATAAATTGTTTGAATCAAGATGGTTGCCGAGCTGTTATGCTTCCATATCCTTGTACTATACAAAAGTAGCTAATGCACTTGGATAGAGTTTGGTGCTTCCATATATTTACAGCTATTAGCTCCGACTACATGTAAGTACTAAGAAGTAATACGAACATCACCCAACAAATGTGGAGTGCATTTGTTGCAACAAAGAACTAAGTCCAAAGATGCTACCATATACCTTCTAGTTATGTCCATATAACATTTATGGTACTAAATTTGCATTCTACCTTGTAGTGACTAATTAGACATCTTCCTCTTCCATTGACTCCTTTTTCTCTATGTTCTAATGATTAATCCACTATTAGCTACTAAATCACAGAGAAAAGCTACAGTAAGTTCTTGGGTCTATGGTTGCACAAGGAAAACTATGCACAACCACACATTTTGAGCAGTTTGGAAAATATTTACTAAAATATGATTCTTAAGACTAGGGAAATCAAATGGCAATAAACTATTAGTAAACTCAACACCAGTGATAGTATTAAAGACGTCAATCTGCATAGGCAACCTTCTTGATCAATGAGAAGTATAGAACAGAATATAAGCTTTAGTTGATATTTACCATTTCAGGGGAGCAACCTCCTATTACAACACTACCTGTGTTCCACAGTATTTTAGGGGCTGGGAGGGGAATGGTTGGACAGCAGGGGACATGTTTCACAGACAGCAGTCCAGGGAGCCATTTATGGGATGGCAGGGAGAACATATATATTACTCGAATTCACTAAAAATATATTTAGAATATATTAAATTAAAAGTATTACAAATTTAAATATAATTATTAAAAATACAACACAAATAAGTTCAAAATTTAATTTAAATATTATATATATTGGTCGGTGAACATGGAAATCTTTAGCTTGGCCCGTGCTAGGTGAGGCCACAAATGGGGAACCTCATCATCGGCATGAACGCACATTAATGTGAACAATCCAAACCCATGAGTACAATAACTTAGTAGGAGCACAAAGCCCACGAGCACACCAGCAAAATGAAGGTATGCAGCACTAAGTCACATGATGAACGCCAACAACATCAACGCGAAGGTTCAAACCCATGAGCACAATGAATCAATGAGGGCACAATGCTCATGGTCACAATGGCCTAGTGGAAGTTTAATCCTTGGTGGCCACAACAACAATGCCGCGATTTAACCATCACACTATACCATTGTAGAAACCCTAGTTTCCCTTTTTTCTGTCTCTGACAGTTTTCTGAATCTTTTCAGACGTTTTGGTTTTTTTGCTTGTTTTTGAGATTTTTGTGCAATAAGGGTAAATTGCGATTTTAATGCAATAGCAAATAAATTCTATAAAATTCATACAACTTCGTAAACAACAAACCCTAGTGCAAATACTGGAACCAGACCATTTATTAACCTTCTGTAATGATTACAATAGAGATCTGATAGAATGCAACAAAAGAAGAATTTTATTTAAACCTGGTTTTTTCATCTTGCTGCAATAAATGACTGGTAATGGTACGGCTGCAATAGAATATCTGTGATCTCCCCCAGTCTGATGATCTCCAAAGCCTCCAGCAACCCTAGCGCTCCAAGGTGAAGAAGAGAGAAGGTAAGAAGATAGGCGTTTTTCCCAGAGCAAAGAACACGCCTCTTTATTGCTGGTACGGCCTGGTACACAGCAGTACGGCCTGATGATGATCAGCAATTAATGAATGAAGTGCGGCACTCAATAAAGTTTCCAGCATCCATAAGGACAAGCGACTGGATTTGCAATATGTTCTGTATGCAAACACTGAAGACTGTTTCAACTGAGAAGCTACAGCTTTAATGAAAGTACGGCCCTGCTGTACAAAAGTACGGCTGTCATGATTAAACTTGTACGGCTCCCTTTCCTAGACTCCAGAATAACAAAAAATAGGCGCCTTGGAGAATAGAAGGTCTTCTGAATGAATAAAGATGCTGAAGCTCTGTAAATTAATAATCTCTGAAGCTCTGTGATTCCTCCTGAATGAAGAAACCTCTGTGCTGGCAATAAATCAGATGTTATTTCACATCCTCTGAATCGCTCTCACTGGAGATGGCTCGTTCTCCAATGCGTTCGAGACTCAAACCCTAAGGTTCTGTTCTCTGGCAAAGACTGATCAATTTTCAATTCACAAATGTCATCATGGCTCAAATCCCAATGCAAAACCTTTATTCTTCTCAAAAGTGCGATTTCCTTAAAGATAGGGAATTTTAAATATTTCAACTTTTAATCTTTTAATTTTCCCATAGTTCTCAGCCAAATTATTATAACGAATTATAATTAATAACTGGCCCCTTTCTGATGATTCTAGGTTTTTTTGACGTTTTTGCATAGAATATGTAGAAATGCGATTTTACAATAAATTAAGAATAATTTCTATTAAGATTATTTAACTCCGTAAATATCAAACCCTAACACAAATACTGAAGCCAATTCATGTATTATTCTTCTGCAACTATTACAATGAGGATCTGATAACATGCAAGGTAAAAGGCGACAAATATTTGAAACCTGATTTTTTTGAAACAGCAATTAATGCTCTGGTAAATGTGGTACGGCTGCAACAAGTATTTGTTCCTCCTCCAGTCTAATGATCTCATATGCCTCCAGCAACCCCAGCGCTCCAAGGAGATAAAGATTTGTAGTCAGAAGGTAGGCGTTTCTCTTGATTGGAGAAATACGGCCCTTTCAGCTGGTACGGCCTGTCAGAAGTACGGCCAGAAATACAACAGCATCTATTAATAAAGTACGGCTCATTTATGGAAGACCTCCAGAAAGTACAGTGATTGGCGCCTCAGCTTAATAGTTCCTCTGGATGACTCTGCAAGTCAAAACCCTCAGAATAACCTTGAAAAAGACAGTATGGCTTGTGAAAAGGTACGGCTGAGCAGCAATGAATGAATTTGTACGGCCCTCTTTCGAAACCTCCAGAATAACAATAGAATAAACCTTCTGGAATGGTGCGCCCTGATGATTGATTGCCTTCTGAAAGAATAAGCTCTCTGAAAACTCTATAAATAGATAACCTCTGAAGATCAATTAATTCTCTGAAGCTCTGTAATTTCTTCTGGATGAAGAAATCTCACAACTGGCAGTAAATCAGGTGATATCTCACACCCTCTGAACTGATTCAATGGAGATGGCTCGTTCTCCAAGAATTTCGAACTCAAACCCTAAGGTCTCCATTCTCTGGCAAGACTGGTCAATTTTTAATCCATAAAATGTCATAATGGCTCAATTCCCAAGGCAAATGCCCTATATTGCTGAAAAGTGCGATTTCCTTAAAGATAGGGACTTTTTAAATATTTCAACTTTTAATCTTTTAATTTTCCCATAGTTCTCAGCCAAATTATTATAACGAATTATAATTAATAACTGGCCCCTTTCTGATGATGGGCGCCTCCTCAAAAAGAATCACTTAAGTTATAATTTAAAATTATAACTTTATATTATAATCCTTAATTAATTAATATTTAATTAATGCAATTAAATATTAATATTTCCCTCGTTACTCATCCGATAACTGATCCGTTTGAAGCTGACGAACTCTGAAGTGATCCTGAACGCTGCCCAATCCCGCCACCCCTGCTAAAAATAGCAACTCTGCAAGAAGTCTCCGATCGAGCCCAAACGAAAGCCAATTGATCAACACTGCCTGTCTGAAGCTGAGCCAAGCTCCCAAACGACCCTCTAACCACTCTATCAGCCTACGAGGGTCTCCGATAGGCCAATCTTACGAACTCTGATGCTCCAAAAAATGGGGACATGACAACCATGAACGGCATAAACGTATATTTTGTATATGTTAATTAAAAATCTAAATTAAATATTTTAAAATATCAAATTTAATGAATTGAATTTTAATATTTAAAAAAATATAAAAATTGAAATATTTTAAAATTTAATGTATTAAATTTTATTAAAAAAATTGAAATATTTTAAAATTTGATGTATTAAATTTTATTAAAAAAATAAAATAAATAAAAACAAGTTAAAGATAAAAAGCTTTACACATTTTACTACTATACGGTGAAAAGAAAAAACATAACTAAGAACACAATTTATTTTGTAAAGACAAACTACACAGAAAAACATAAAGAAAAAACAAAACCTAAAATAACAATAGGAATATGATGCTACCTTTTCCACTTCCTGCAGCCATCTCATGTAGGCTTGCAATGTCTCGACTCTTGCCTCAAAGTTGAGCTCAGACCGTACACAAATGAGACTCCAACATCCATGATAGCCTTGTTGCTTGTAGTCATCACTCATCTCTACTTCAACGAATCCACATAAGTGCCAAACTTACTATATGCTCAATAATGAACACGATAGTTTGGCAGCAGTCACCACTTTGTCTTCAAATTTTTTTAGGGTTTTTTAGATTTCAAACTTTATGGATTAAATTTCGCAAACCCTGTCATAGGAATCACATGCCCACAACATTTTTCTTTTCATGTTGAGGATGCCTGGACATTCCTAAGAGTTAAGACAATTGAGGGATGTCTCAAAACATCCCCAACCATCTCGAGGACAGCCAAACATCCCCTTGATGTGTTGGATCTTCTATACACATCTCATGAAAATGTGGCGATGGCCACATGGTGTCCCCTCCCATCCTACCCTTTTGAAAACACAATTAGGGATGGGGACATGAATTTCAAAGGTTGTGTTGTACCCAAACCAAAATTTTTGCTTCATCAAGTCATTTTGCTTAAAAGAGTTTAAACCTTACTAAAATGATGTCAAATACAGTTTTTGGGCAATATCAAGCATGGAGTTTGGTCAATGTTATGTCAGTCAAAAGCAGTACCTGTTGATCAGAACCTGAATCAGGGACTTAGAACGAGGCATTTCACGATGGAGGAGCATTTCACAACGACAATTATACCTTTGCTTTTGCGCCCCTGTAGCTTAGGGGTGCCCTCTTTAATGGAGGTTTAGATTCTGTTATTCCTGATTGTTGATACATCTAATCTTTTCACAACTAGTCTGGCTATCCGACGAGCTACCGAATGCAAACATCTGAGACCCAGAGCTTCGGCAATCAGGGCTAGAAGATGAGATTACAAGGAAACTTCATATCACAGAAATTTCTCAAATGGTGAAATTGCACCCTTGTAGCTCAGGGGCGCCCTTCAAAATGACCCCTGAGATGATTGAAATTATAGATGCGGTCTTCATGACATCTGTGCTACTCTAGTCCGGTTTCGCAATGCACTAGCCTGTCAATCCGATATTCTGAAAGATCGTGGCAGAGATTCTACCAGGCACGTAAATCAGAGGGTGGAGAAACATGAAATATTCACTATAGCCTCTGTAGGCCAGGGGCGCCCAGCCTTTAGGCTTGTCAGATGGTGTTATTTGCTTTCATAGTCTTAACGAGACTTGTGCGCAATTACTCTAGCTATCCAATGAGCCCAACCGTTAGCCTTTGGGATTTGGCAAACGCTCGTATGTGCGAGGTCTTTACAAAATACTGAAAAACAAAGACAGCTCAAAAAATGGCCAAGTCTGGTCGTATATTCCATCTTGGGAAAGGTGCCTTTCTCTTTGAGGTCTTAGAAGTAGTTTTCTTGCTTCATTGCCTCTAGAGACATCTCTCGTAGGTCCTTCTGGCTACGCGTTGAGACAGATGGTGCGCGAATCAGGCCACCCCAACTCCCACTATCAGAGGTCAAAGTAGGGCATCTGGTTGAGAGTTGTACTTTTGTCAAAATGGTGTTTGAACCTTTTCAGGCCAGAGGTGCCCTTGCTTTTGGGGTCCTTAATGCAACTTTCACGTGCCTTGCGTATATTCATTGGATGCGGAATACCTCTAGTCACGCAGTGAGCCTATCATCCAGTCAGTAGGGTTCACCGTTCATTGTCAGCAGTTAGTTGAAGTGTCAAATGGTAGTATGGAAAAACGACTAAGTCTGGTGTCTGAAAATCAATTTAATCAAGGGCGCCTAATTTTTTGAGGTGTTAAATGATGGATTTTGCAGTGATAACTCCCAGCAAGACATTTCTTCCTTGCTTTTTAGGCTTTGCAATGAATATTCTTAGTCAGTCTCAGCATCACCCAATCACCTGAAAATCAGTGTTGAATATGCCCAGTTGTAACTTTGTAGTCAGCTACAAAGTAAGAAGTTAATAAAAAACGTAATATCTTGAGCAAATGGCCGCCTATGAGGACAAATGAGGACTTTTCGAAATCAGTGAAGTTCGCCAAATCCATCCTAGAGCTCAACGCGGTTTGTCAACTGATTAAAATAATATTAAATATTTATTTTTGCATATTTGAGCATTAAAGGGCGATTTTCTAAAATTGGCGCCTCTTTGTGCTGGATTTTCAAATTGCATGATGAATATTTTTATTATTATTTTTATTTCGGACTTCAAGTCAGTCTCAGTTCGAACTGGAGGGGTCCAATCAAAAGCTTTCTATTTTAGTCGAGCTTTTTAAATCTTGTAGTTAGCATTATGGTGTGAATTTTCTCTATTTATTCATGGCACCTATCATTAAACACTCATCCAGCTTAAAGAAATTCGTATTTCTTTAGAGCAAAGGCGACTTTCTTCACATGTTGGGCAATTTTATCAGCAATTAAAATCAATTTCATCAAACAATTCCTTTTACAGGTGCCAGTTCACATTCATCAGCAAATTTGAAGAACAGGGGGCAATTTTAACAGAAGAAAATAGAAAAAACGTCTTTTCTCCTCTCTGATTCTCAAAATTCTCTCAAATTTCAATTTGTATGTTCTTGAAATTGGCAAATTTTGGCAAGTCTAATCATCTGGATCTTTTCTATATAGCTTCCTTGAATTAAATTCATGTGCTTGAATTTTTAGGAATTTTTAACTCCAGAGCATCAGTTCTCGAGTTTCTAATTTTCTCAACTGAAAATTCTTTGCATGGTCGAGTAGAAGTCAGATTTTCCAATTTCTGACATTTTGGGTTGTCTTAGAATCTTTTTCTGGACAAAACCCATATCTCAGATTTTTTGCCGAAAATAACCCTTCAATAGGCTATTTTTAGCTTTCCAGAAATCTTGTCAGAACATAGTCAAGTTCACAGTCAACGGGCGAGTTTTTCAAAATGCAGTACACTTAGCTCGAATACAGGACCAAATCAGTCCTTACTCACGACTTCATCGGGACAGTTGAGACGAATCTCCATAAGGTGCAGCCAGAGGCAGTCCTAGATCTAGTCAAAATCAGAGATTCGATTATTCAAAATATTCAACAATCCGGGTTACTGGAGGCCGCTTCCATACCTATCTCCGCTCATGGTATTGAGTTCGTGATGTCTTGTATTAAGCATTACAACTCTGCTACTCGTGAGATAGTGTCAGTAGATGTACGAGTTATTTGCAGTCTTAAGCCTCTAGACGTTGAAAGAAGTTTTGGTATCCCTCAGCACGCGAATAGTCTAGTTATTTCTATGGAGAAGTGCGAGCATGCATTCAATGCTGATGTGGACAAGTGCCAAAGCAAAATGGCAGAACGATGGTTAAAGCAAGCGAAGAACAAATTGCCAAACAATGTGGGTCGTGGTGAGTACAAGGATGAGTATGTGATTCTAATTACACTCTTGAATCGTGTCTTAGGTCATTCACATGCAAATGTTTTCCAACCTTGGATGTATTACATCATTGGTTGCATCATATCTGGGCAGGAGCATTATGACTGGGCATCCTTCATCAGCGATGTTATCCACAAGTAGATCATCAGTTTCCTAGTTGCCCACGAGTTTCACATGTGTTCTTACCTTGTGTACTTGATCGCCTATTAGGGTCAGTTCCGAGGGTTAAACACCGTTGGCATTCTCAGTGTTCAGAAAGTCTATCACTATCACAATCAGCTTGAGTTCACTAAGGCTAAACGTCACTTCAAGCGTGTTCACAAGGCTTTCTTGACTTATATAGTGAGAAATTTGGACCGGGAGTTGCACGTTCATATCTCGGCAGTTGCTAGAGCAGCGATGGATGGTTGGGCAGACTGGTTCATTCAGTTCCCAACATACACCTATATCCGAGTATATGGATTTACAAGAAATCCAGCTATGCTTTCACGCTATCCTTCGGATAGAACAGTTTTTATGGAGTTCCTGAGGCAGTTGCATGATGTTCATTGTCATTTGTGTCGCAAGCATAAACCAGCTGCCAATTTTCCTTTTCAGTTTGGAATATTTTGGTGCAAGACGACAGTTGATGCCAAAGCTGCAAGATAGGAGCTAGAGAGGTATTATCTCAAGTATCTTGTTGAGGTACGTGCCTATGATCCTTGGGGTCATTACACAGCTTGCCTCGGTGGTCGCGCATATCATAAGCCTTCCATGGAAGACTATTGGGAAAATTGTGTGGATGACTTCGAGGTCTGCAAATGTAGCTACGGCCGCTTCTCTCTCTCATAGATTTTTGTATTCTTGTCAGAAGATGTGGGAGGTTTATCAGATGGTGAGGGAGAAGTTCTTCCTCAGTTTTTCAGAGAGCAGGTTGACACACAGCGGCTGCCAGCAGTTGATTGGTATGCCGAGGAGTACGCAACAGTAAAAGAGAGGTCAAGTAGAGTTATTCAAAACAGTATACTTTACTTCAACAGTAAGAAGACTAGGAGGGTAAGTGTGCCTAGAGCAGAGCCGCCAGTGGTGGATCCTTCGCTACCTTCCTCGTCGAAACCCAAATAGAAGAAGAGGAGTAACCCTCCCAAGAAAGGTCAAGTGCCAAACAATTCAAAAGGAAAGGTGCTTGCTATTGATACACACACGGACCCTGTCAGACAACCGGTCATAGAGCTAGTTCAGAGGCCAGTTCAAAGTCCGCCAATGCCCGAGGTTCAACCTCAAGTTCCTATACCAGTTTCGGAGCAGTCACCAGTCCCGATTCATATCGAATTGGATTTAGACTCCACATCTCGCAGCAGCTCTTCTACATATTCACTCTCGTTAGAGCCTCCTGTTGCTAGTACAGATCTTTCCAGTAGCATTAGCCGAGACCAGTCTTGGATTGAAGCTCAACTGGGAAGGAAGAGGAGGCAGCCATCCTATGTCCTTAATCATTCAGATTTGGATCATGTTTACCAAGATGTGCCAAACAAGAGGATTAAGAACATGGTCCACGTGGAGAGGAATACTGATATGGAGATCATCATCGAGACTGCTATACCTCCACAAGGTAAGAGCTTGGATGAGTTGGAATCTCAGGACTTTGAGGTTATCACAGTCAACCTTGGTCGTAGTACACGCTAGACTCAGGTTGATCTCCTACAGGTTGCTACAGACAGTGCCAGGGATAGAATGCTGAAGGACAGAGAAGACAAGGCAGCCCTCAAGGCTGAAATCAGACAGCTTCGTCAATATATTTCTAGCCTTGTACACAGGTCAGATGTTACCGCCACACTCTCGGCGATGCTTGAGCCCATAGTTGAAAAACTCGCCAAGCCCGGAAAATAAGGTATGGAAAAAACTCGGCAAAAACTTGGAAAAAACTCGACAAAAAACTCGGCAACTTAAAAAATTGCTTAAACTTCATTAAAAACGCATTTTTTTTCAAAATTCAATGATAAGATGCATCCAATGAGTCAATAAAATGAGTACATAGAAGAAACAAGCTGAGTCTTGTTATATTTGATTGATTTGAAAGAAAATTAGATACAACATCGTAGCCTCATGTGGAATGCTCAATACGCTGAAACTAATAGTCTGAAACAAAATGAAAATAGCAAATTGTTTTTGTAAAACTAAAGGTAAATAGTGGAGAGTACCTAGAAAATCAAATAAATTCAATGGGAGTTTGAGGGAAATGCTCCCAATGGGGTCGAGGGGTAGTGCCTTTAGTGGGGTCAAGGGGCAGTGCCCCTTGTGGGGGTTTGGGGGTAGTGCCCCTAGCAGTTGCGAGGGTCGAGGGGCAGTGCCCCTCGCGGGGTCCTGGGGCAGTGCTTTGGGCGTGCTCCTTGTCGCGATACAAGGCAGGGTCGAGGGGCGGAGCCCCGCCACCAAGCCCAAATTAAGACCTCCAAAACCACACAAACCTTCATGGTGTACATCATTTTGCATTAACAATAAAACCCAAATTAAGACCATCAAAGCCACAAAAACCTTAATGGAACACATCATTTTAGTGTTTTTTCTAAAGCAGAGCATGCAAATGAATGAAAAAAAAACTCAAAGTGCCTTTTTAGCCGACTACCTAGGCATTTTCTAGATCGCGTGAGTTTTTTTTCAAAAACTCTTTGTACTTTTTGGAAAAACTCGCCAAAAGTACGGCAAGTTTTTTCGGCGAACAATTGCCTGGAAAACTCGCTAGCCAAAAAAACTCATGAGTTTTTGTTAACTCGCTGAGTTTTTGGCGACTGTTGAAACTATGCTTGAGCCTCTAGCAGAACAGGGCCAACTTAATCATTTGGTTGCATATGGCAAGCGTTTGGAGGAATGGGAGGAGTTCGTTGCTAGAGGTCGTTCTATGCTTATAGAGCTATATCAGTTGCGGTACAATGCACGAGAGCTCCGTCTATGTCTCCAGGATGAGGAGCAAGACATGGCGATTAATAGACCCCGGGACGAGATTATGATTGCTCACCTGAGTATGGCATATGAATCAGTCACAGATGCAAAAGATAAAGAGGCTATCTACTCTTGGAAAACACAGTTGGCTTTCAAGGCAAAGATAGAGGAAACAATGGCATCAAAGTTGGCTGAGAGTAGAGAGCACGTCACTAGTGCACTCCGGTTTGTGAGAACCTTAGTATCTCGCTTACCGTGCCAGTATTAGATTCAGGGTGGTGCATATGTTGAGCTTACCGATGTATAGTCAGAGCTCCAAGTACTCGTTCATACTATTTTCAGTGGGGATGCCGTTGGTTGTAAGATTAATCAGCTTACAATCATGTCAGCATTGTTCGATGAGGCAACCAGGAGCAGAGGTGAACTTCAGTCTCAAATCACAGCTGGTGAGGACATGCTACACAGGCATAGCATTCTTCGGCAGAGTATCAGAGCTCTAGACAGTGATGCAATTAACAATCTCGTTGAGGGATTGGTTGCTCGAGATCACGACCAGTAGACTTCAGTTCCCATCTCTCAGGATAGACATTACACACAGGAGTTAAACTTGGTGTTATCTTTTCAAGTTAACTCGCTGTCTCATCTCATGCATATCTATTCTGAGATCAACTTTATTCACTTGGAGTTGTATTTAGGGTTTACATTAACTGATGGTAGTATTCCAATTAACTTGCTTTCAATAAGGACGTGCATGCTTGCACATTGTCCACATAGATTAGGGTTTTCGGTTAACTGATGGTAGTTTTCCAGTTAACTGTATAGTTTACTTTATTAGTGTTTAGCAATAAATCTTGCATGCATTGCAAGACTGTAGTTGACTCAAGGTGATTTTAGAGTTCCCCACACCTTTTGATGTCTATAAATAAGAGCTTTTGCTCATTTGTACATAACTTTTGCATGAAAGAGAAATATATGCTGTGTCTACCTTGCTTGTAATATTGCTCGTTCTATATCTGTTCATGAGTATTTACTATTGTGATGAATTGTTATGCCACTTGGGTTTCATGCAATTATAATGGTGAATTCTTACTTTAGTTAGATATAGTGGCTAGTTTGATCGTAGATTGTATGCGTGTCTCGCCTATGCAATTTATTGTCCTAGTTGGCTATCCTTCATGTTTTGTGTTCAATAAACTCGTTCAGATTGAGCTAATAGATGTGCCACCTTGCCTTCAAGTTGAGAATCTGTACTTGGTTATCGTATGATGTGTGTGAATAATAAACTTATTCAAATTGAGCTGATAGTTGTGCCACCTTGCCTTCAAGTTGAGAATCTATACTCGGTTTATCGTGTGTTGTCGTTTCCAATAAGCCTATTCAGACAAGTAGATAGTTGTGCCACCTTGCCTTCATGTTGTGACTCTGTACCCGGCTTATCGTTAGATAATCATTCCCGCTCCGTTTCCTCATGCTTTGAATTCTTGAGGGGATTGGATAGTTAAGTTACTTAGTTTTGAGTGTTGTAGTTAAGTCTTGCGAAACCAGAAAATACTTAGCTGCAACGTAGAGTTTTTCTTAAACCTTGTGCCTCTTACAGCTGAGACAAAAAAGACTGGATATAGTTTAGTTTATTTCCCTTTTTAAGTACTTTTTTCAAGCACAACGAGGGAGCTTCCCCTCCTAATTTGAAGAGCACTCATTGCGTAGTGTGCATAGCTATCCGTACCAACTTGCACTCCAGAGGTGTTAGTTGTTACGCCAACACTAATGCCATGGAAACACGGGGGTCCTCTTAGTTCCCATGAGTATTTGTAAGTGATGGAAAAATCCCTATTTTTCCAAGATATCAGACCCACTTGATCTATTAGTAGTCACTAGTAGTCGACAATAAGTGAAAAATATAATGCCATTGGCAGGTTCCAATCAAACCATATATGCCAGCTATTACGATGAATATAGAACCAAAAAGAAAAAAACTCAAATTTTACTTGCTTGGGAGGATGCTCTAATACCACTTCTAGGGAACCTTTAACTGACCACTTCACGGGGGAAAACTCCTATAATAATACTCAAACGCTAGGCATCCTTCCTTGAAAAGACAACTCTTATTTATAGGAGATAATAAGATAGTCACATGATACCAAATATTTGGGTTAAAAGAAAAGAACTACGGGAGAAGGGGAACCAAAAAAAAGAAAATGAAAGGAGAGAAGATAGAAGAAACTAGGGTCAGAAGTTGGGGAAATGACAATTTAACTCTTCACAGTTTGCACCAAACTTATCAATTTTATTGAAGAAAATACCTAGGTTCCCAAAAAAATTGGCATGATAACATGAAGCTGCACAATATTCAAGAGCTTCCACAACATCTTGGAAAACATATGATGAATTTCGATATCAATTCCCAACCAAAATCCAAACACATAAATTTTTTAGAAACAGCGTATAGTTATTATTCAACCAATTGGCAATAAATTATTAAGAATACATGGTCTTTGGAGTAAATTCATTTTGACAAAATGTATTGGTTTTGAGCTATATTAGGCAATAATGTTCAATGACCGGAAAACATAATTATATAGAAAGCACAAGCAACTATGAAATATGAACATCTGTATCTTTTAAAATACACATCACAGTGGCAACGACAAACAACAGAAAAAATGGAGTTTGGGCATTTCACAGTTATTTTTAATTTTCTTGGTATTAAGTAAAAGATCTTTCACAAAATCTAAATGGAAATTATACAGTTTCTCCTTCAGAAGATCATGCAAAAAGATGACTAACCTATAACCACAAAGATGTAAATCCTCTTTGTAACTACAAGAAGATGTATCTTCTTCGAGTAGGATCTGCAATTGATCCTCACAATTTGGAGATGTTACAAAAAGTTTTCCTTTTGCACGATCAATGAAAGTTTTTATCGAGCACATTGATGGTACCTGTAAAAAATGTAAAAAAAAGAAAATGTAAAGCTTTTTTAAGCCAATATTCACAACACTCTCAACAGAACTACTTTGAGTGCTCCCCCATTTTTTCTCTCCCAACATTTACAACCAACTTTTGAATTGCCAAGCTCCTCCTCATTGTCACTTAAGTTAATGGAGCTCATACTAGCATTGCAAAAAGAAATTGGAAGTGAAACTTACTTTTACTCCATAAAATAAGGACTCAAGATACAAGAATTTTCCTTCTATTTTTTAACTTTAGGTCACACAAAGTGCACAAGTAGAGGATACACACAAGTTACAATCCTTGTTTGAGATATCTAAGACTTTAAGACATTTAATTATCCCAGTGCATCTAAACACTAACTAATCATACAAACATATGGATTCTCGTTTTTTTTTTCTCATTTCAAGTTGCATGAGGTGCAAAAGTAGAGGATACACAAAAGTTGCAATCTTTCTTTGAGTTATCTAAGACTCCCATTTGATTAGCCCATTGCAAACTAAAATTTAATAAAATGATTAGTCATACAAAGAAATGACTTTCCATTAGTATTTCTTACTTAAATTGCACAAGGCACATAAACAGAGGATACATATAGATTGCAATCCCATTTAACATTATTTTATTTAATATTTAGTATTTATGTAGATAGAAAAAAAAAAGTAAAACAGTTCTAGGATTTTGTGTTTGTTTTTCTTGCTTGAGATCACATTAGGTGTAGAAGCGAACAATACACGAAAGTTCAATCTCCTTTAGCATTTTTTTATTTTATATTTATAGAAATAAAAAAAATAGTCATTAGTTTGAACCTTGAAATAGAATCTCCTTCTTACTTTTCCTCCTATTTAATTTGGAACACATCAATGACTTAGAGTACATAAAATTGAATAATTCAAAACTTTGAAATTCAAGAAAAGGTTGTGCATAGGATATTGATCATATGACATCATCTTCCAAAAAAAACCAAACTGACCTTTTTTTTGGATATTTTAACTTTGCCTATAAAACATTACAGACATAAATGAAAGCATGAAAACAACCATACCTTTTTTTGTGTAAGTACTTCACCAAATACACTCTTCACAAGCCATTCTCGATCATATAAGAGACCTAATCAAGAATTATTATTAGACTAATTGTTTGAAAAGCAGATAAAACACACAGAAAGCAAGTTTGAGCATTAAAAAAGACCCCCCAAATTACCTAGGAAAACAATTTAAGAAAACTTCAATTGAGTCAAGTCTTCCATGAATGAAATGAATTAAATGCAAGTAGTTGAGATATTATGAAAAGAATTCAGTCTAACAGATTACAATCTTGTATGACAAAATAAACAATGATTATCATTTTCCAACTTCCAAATAAAAGAATAAATATAACAGTAAACATGCAAAAAATACACGTCATAACAATTTCAAAAGATGCAATCACTCAACAAAATAGGTTAAAATGATGTTCATTACTGTTCCCAAGTAAGCAAAAGCAATCAACAGGACTGAAAATGTAATGACCCTGCTCAAATCTGGCTTAATTTTCCACTTTCAGCACTTGGACATTTCGTCGAACAGTTTGTGTAGCAATTGTATTCTTGCTGGAAATTGTTTATGTTTGTGTTTCTTGATTGAATGTTGATAATATGCATGAAAGATGTCACCAATAGAGAATGACAAAGATATTCTAATGCAAGGCAATTATCTGATTTCTTTTGTGTGCAAACTCAACTCCTTAGAATGACATTGCAAATAAGTTTCCAGCCTGTTACAATCCTTTTCAAATGTATCTATGCTTGTCTACGAAACCATAAGCAAACTGAATTCACTCCTAATCAGATCTACATGCAAACTTGTTTCATATAATGCAGATTTATAATTACAGTAGCATGCTGGAGATGACAACAATTTCACTTTATTCATTAGAGACTTCAAAGCTCAATGCAATCTTACAAATATATATTTATGCAAAATAAGAACCTGGTATATGATACTAGAGAAGGCTACAGGCGGCAATGAAGAATAGTCGAGCTCCTCTAGACAAGTCGTATTTGTTGATGTGATTTTTGTGACCACACCAATCAGCAGAACAAAGTATCCGAAGGCTACTCCATTCTCTCTTGATCAAAGAATTCCATACGCTAAGATTGCCAGAAAGTTTGTATGTTCAACTCCAAGGTTCCGAAATGCTATGGAATACCCTCAATAGGTTCGTTGTGATTTGCTGTTTACACGAGGAGACTTACACAATTGTTCAAAAGGTTTGCAGCTAACAACGGGTTGATGATTGGAAGGGGATTTTCGTGAGACGAATGATTTAGCGTTGAGGTATGAATTTTCCTAAAACTAACAAGAAATGTACTGAATTGAATGGCTGCAGAGATTAGAAAATTTATGTCCTAGTCTAAGTGCAAGAGGCGTTGAGCTTGACTTCAGTGAACTTCAACCGAACTTTGTCTTGCCTCACATTGGATAGTTTCAACAAGGTTGGTGCAATCTTCAAAGGAGCAACGAAAGGTGTTCAGATTACGACTCAACAATGCGAATACCATCAAGACGATGCATATACACACATGAATCACGATCAAAGTTAAGTCTGAAAAGTATTCCAGTTGACCACACAAGGCAAACTTACCATCAGTAAGCTTGCTAGTGGTATGGATTAAACGAAGCTCACTTAAATCAAACACAACCACCCACAATTAACTACTTGCATGAAAATAAAAATTACTCTAACTTATGTCCTACTTGAAGTTGAAGGGCAAAGAAACCTCACTAACTGCTCATAACAAAAGACAAATTCACCATCAATGAAACTCTTTTATTATGATAGTCTTCGTAACAATTCCTTACAAAATTCTCAAAGGGAGAACTTTTCTTCTCCTTCAAATTATGCTATGCAATGAAACTATGCTAACTCTAAACTGTCTCTCTATGCTCTACTCTCTGATCTATAATCTCTAGTTTAATAATGTACAAATGAGGGGGAGTCCCCTTTATATAGCTGACCAATCTCAATGGACGGCTCAGATCGAGCCACATCAGCCCTAGACTAGATTCTGCCCTAAAAACCACCAGAAGGTGGAGTGGTGCAATTAATGAGCACAAAAATGGTAGATTCCTCCTTTGACCACTATGGGCAATTAATGCCCACTATCCTTCCAAAAGATTCTCGTCCAGGATCCTGTTCCCATTGTTCTTCTCTCTGATCGCGTAAACAACAAACCGGGCCAGCACTACATCGACTTCCTGTTCAAAAATAGTCGGAGTAAGGTTGAGCTGATACTCGAGGATAGCAATCGTCTGCTCCTGCCGGATGCAAGACTTTCTCTAGGCCTCAATGGATTCCTACGTGCTCTGAATAATGGCTGAGAACGTAGAGATATTTTCAAAGTCCACTTGAGCAAATACCCTCATCTCAGAGAAGAATGGCTGTAATCTTCCCTTCAGTCCATCCACTGTCACCTCCTCGGGAGTTAGTCGTTTCGTGAATAATGCCTCCAGCGTATTGAAGAAAATTCATGAATATTTCCCATAGCCTTCCTGATCTTGGCCGACTCCGTCCTTGCTGTGTCAAAGAAACCTCGACCAGTGAATGTAGCAGAATACCAACCCGAAAAATCATATCTATCTCCAGCTTGAATCACCCCTTCTTCGACCAAAGTCTACATTGGTATGCACATCAGAGTAGCTAGGCATGGAATAGTCTTATCCTGAAATATGTGAGTATCATTCCATGCCTGCTCAATGTTCTCCAAACGAGAGAGGATACTGGAAGCATGCTAGAAAAAGGAGACAAGATCTACAATGAATCTCTCAGCCTCAGCACGAACACCGCCAATCCATTTGTCTCCTTCCTGAATGGCCTTCTTCATCTCTTCGAGCCCGCTGATTGACTCCCATGGAAGCTCAGGTGGAAGTTCCACCGTTGGGTTCTCCTAAGCACATGGACGCACTAGATGCTGCACATACCCAACCAACGCCTTATGCTCCCTTTTCAGCCTCTTATATTTCTCTCCTTTTCGAAGCAGCCTATCCTTCAGCGCCTGGAATGAGTTTTCAGCCTCCTCGATCACTTGTGCTCTAGTAGGGCGCCCCAGTTCAATTGTAGTGACCATGTAATTTTTAGGCATTACATCACCTAGATCACATTCTTCCCTCGAAACCGCAACATGGAGAGTGCGAGAACCGGCCTCATCTGTTTCCATCCTAGAGTACTTCCTGGCTCTCTTCCTTTTAGGTGACCCACTTATTCTGTTAAGGAGCTCTTCCATCTCTATTGCTGGGTCAATGTCGTCCTCTTGATCTCTCCTTATTGCACTTGTGAGCCAATTTGGGATGTCTTGTTGAGCGCTATAGACAATAAGCAGCTGCTCCTCTGTTGCTTCTACTTCATGAATTTCTTCCTCAGCAACATTCGGTTGAGGTTCATCCGTCTCCATAATCTGTTTCCATCCTGGAGTACTTCCTGGCTCTCTTCCTTTTAGGTGACCCACTTATTCTGTTAAGGAGCTCTTCCATCTCTATTGTTGTGTCAGTGTCGTCCTCTTGATCTCTCCTTATTGCACTTGTGAGCCAATTTGGGACGTCCTATTGAGGGCTATAGACGATATGCGGCTGCTCCTCTGTTGCTTCTACTTCATGACTTTCTTCCTCAGCAACATTCGGTTGAGGTTCATCCATCTCCATATGCTAACTATCCTCCTCAAGACCCTGAACTTCAGGCTCCGTAATGTCTTCATCCTCAAAGGCTGCCTCGAGTGCACGATCAAAGTGAGTGTCTGTTTCTGTTTCTTCACCTTCATCTGGCTGATCGGCACTCTCAGGAGCGTTGGCACTCTGACTATCAGGCTCCCTAGACAATGGCTGGTTAACTTCTCCCATTTCTTGCTCTTCATTCATTCCAACCCTCTGATTTACAAACATTGAAACTTCTTGTATGCTGGAAGATTAAGCCAATAGCTGTGTAGGCGATGCTTCTTTTGTCCTCTAAGGCTCAGGCTGAATTGGTTCTTCCTCCTGTTGTGGCTCTATAGCTTGGGCGATTTGTTTCCTCTTCTTTACTGACATCGGTGGCCTTCGATTGCCCATGAGATTGTATGAGAGGGAAATTGATCTTCTCTTAAGTCTATGAACGTGTCCATCAACCCAGCTCCTCGTGAAAGTTAAGACAAGCATAGACAAAGTGTCCAAGTCTGTGATTTCCGGCTCTGCCCAATCAGGTGGCAGGATTGGCATGCCCTTTATTGATTCATAATCCGGGTGAGTAATGCTAGCATCTTCATCTACTTGATCCGGAACCTGGACAACCTCATACTCTCTGATCAATTTCAGAGGCAATCTGGAGAACATCCTCCTTCTGATTTCAGTTTCATCCCCTGCATTAGCCCAAAAATCCTCGAAATGAGCCTTGTGCCTATATTCTTCACCTTGTACAATTCCTATCTTCCTTTGAGGATCAAAATCCTCTCGGCTGGTGTGTAAAGTGAGGTGATAAAATTGCAACTCATCCTCCGCCTCCTTGGTTGCCTGCAAAGAAGGGCACTCCTCAAGAAAATTTCCCATAACAATAGGGAATTGCAAACCTCCTTTCTTCTTCTTCCTTATGATTTTGTCGTAGGCCATGAGTTGCCTAGACACTTCAAGCATCACCATCCTATCTGTGGGGTATCTTGGTAGTCGGTAGGTATATGAATGGAACCCAGACAAACCAAAACCCATACTCTTCAATCAACTTTTGTGCCTCTTTGGATATTCTTTGTTGCGTTCTCCGTTGAAGAGTTCTTGTGATATACATAGTGAAAGCATCATTCACTCTTTTGAAGGTGGAGGTACTTGTCAAATGCAGCTGCCTACAAGCTTCATGGATTTTGAATTGACTAGAACCACATCCAATCGACTCCTAGTATGTCAGCCCCTTATACTTCGTCATTCGAGCTAACATATAAATGACATATGAACTCATGTAAAATGTCTTTGTTCTCCTCAGGCTTCTAAATTGTTCATCAATGTTGTCGCTTATCATCTTCGCCCAATCCACATATTCTTTTCCTTCCAACACCGCGCTGATGTAGAAGAACATCCAAGGCTCAAAAGCATACGCCTATGGGCTGCCACTCACCCGGCTGAGCATCATGATTAAATCACAGTATTCTCGCTTCAGCTCCTCTGAAATAATTTGCTTTGGCAACTTGGCGCCAAGAGGCTTTGGCTTCCTCATCCACGTTGTGTTGATTCTCTTAGCACACTTATCAAAAGATGAGGCATACATTTTATTAGCCCTCTCTTTAGACTTGTACAACATTTTGTCCATAGCTGGAATCCCAAACGCCTCGCCAATAGCCTCAGGTGCGAAGTTGGCCAGCAACATGCCATTTGGAGAAACAATTGTTCGGTGGTTTGGCCTGTAGTAGTTTGGACATTCCATTATCAACTCAAGACATCGAATTGCTGGTGGAAAATCAGCAGCTGCATACAATCCACTCCTCACAATATTGTGCGAAGTCACTGATGGAGGATAACCACCTTGCCCATATATTCTTCTTTTGAACGCTTCAAGGTTGGATGATCCCAGGTTGGTATTAGTCAAACCTCCCAGCTTTGACACGAACTTTGATTCAGGGATGAATGACTTCTTCAGCTGTTTGATTATCGCCTGCCTGGAGGCATTCTCCTTGCCTGCTTCAGCATTTCCAGCTCTGCCTACAGCTCTGCTTGTTCCAGCAGCATCTCCTCTTCTAATTTCAGCCATCTGCAAAATAAAATTCAAGCATTATAATTCTAACTTTAAAAATAAAAAAAATAAAAATACTAGGAGATGGCTGGCAAGTGGAGTTAGCTTCAAAAATAAAAAATATCTTTAGCATTAAACCACCAACTCCAAACCTCGAGAAATATAACACCGAAATTCAAACTTCAAGCTTCAGCAACTTTCAGCAATACCACTTTCAGCTCTTCGAAAAATCAAGATCAACTCCCCTACTTCAGAATTTTCTCCTTCTCAGCACTCACTTACTTCAACTTCAACACTCTCAATTTCAGCACTTAGAAAAATAATTCTCTCAACTCAGAAATTTCTCACTTACTTTAGCAATCACTTTCAGCTTCAGCACAATCTCAACTCTGCAACTTGTGAAGAAAAATGAATAGCTTCAAAGTTTATATAATTGAAAGCAGGCGCCCAGTTTAGCAGTTGTCATTAATTCGCTCCCCCACTACTTAGAAAATTTCCAATTTAGGAGAGAATATTCTCAGCTGTCATAGAGTCATCATAGGAATTTGCTATTCCGGGAGATTCTTTCCTCGTTCGAAAATTAAAATTTCCCTCCTTGACTGCAAGTCACTTTCAGTTGACTGAAGCATATTTGAGAAATTTATTAAAATTACTCCAGCATAAAAATTCATCTTTGAACAATGGTGTATTTACTATTAAAATTTAATCTCAATGCCTTTTTATTTCACTTGAGAAAATTTTAATTACTTCCTTCGCCAACACCTTAGAAAAATCCATATTTCACCTAGAAAAAATTTCATCATTCGTGAGCTCCAGCATTTTAAAATCACCAGGCAAAATTATTTTCCTTCCAGAACATTTTCCAAAATAAATTTCGCCCTTAATAAATATTTCCCGACTTCAAAATTTCATGTGTCTAACCGAAGGGGGACATTTAATTTTTTAGACTTTGGAAAATAATTTTAATCAAATTTTATTTAACTTCCAACCTGGGGAGTTTTTTTTTTTGTTTAGAACAAGTTTCATCTTATTTCCAACGCCTCAGGAAAATTTATCAAGCCATACTCAAACTTAGGCGCATTTATCATTTAATTCCCCACACTTAGAATATTTTCCACTTTATTTCCCAGTCTAGGCGCAAATGACTTCTCCAGCTTTGGGTTTCCATGCCTTAGGAAATTTTCAACTCTTCTCCAAGCTTCAAGTTTTAAATGCCTTAGAAAATATCAATATTCCCCTATCAATGTTAGGCACACTTGGGGGTCTAAGCTTTCAGTTCACATGCCTAGCAACATCTCCAACTTCAACTCTTGAGTTTGGTGCATATGGGAGCTTCTACTTAGTCAATGCTTTAACTCAACTTCCCCAGCTAAGGCGCATATTGGGGTCTAAGCTTTCAATTTCAATTCCCAACACTTAGGCGTTTTCCATCACCTTATTAGACTTGGGCGCATCTAGCAGGGGCCACTTCAAGTTGAGAGCGCATTTCACCAGGCAAGCTTCTAATTCCACAAGGTGGGTGCATACAAGGGGTTGAACTTCTAATTTGTAACACTTAGACATTTTCTTACTTCTTCTCAAGATCAAGGCGCATATGATGGTCCAAGCTTCAAGTTGGAAACACTTAGCAAATATCAGATTTCCCCTTCAGTCCTTTGGCGCATTCAGCTTCCCATACTTAGAAAAATTTCAGACTTCTTCCTCCAATCAAGGGCGTAGTTAGGACCCAAAGCTTTCAATTTACAATACTTGGAAAGTTTCAAGCCTCTTTTTTTCTTTCAGCCAAGGCGCATATGGAGGGTCTAGCTTTTAGTTTCAATGCCTTAGAAATTTCTCAAGGCTTCCTCTTTCCTCTTCAAAGGCGCATATGGAGTGTCAAGGTTCTAATTTACTCGCCTTAGAAAATTTTTAAGACCACCTCTCCTAGCTGGGCGCATACAACACTTGCCTTAGAAAATTTTAAGTTCTCTTTCAAGTTTAAGGCGCAAATGAGGGTATCCACTCCAAGTTTCATTGCCTTAGGTGTTTCTCAAGGCATCCTCTACATCTTAAGGCGCATATAGGAGGGTGTGCTTCAAATTTAAAACACTTAGTGAAATCCTTACCCTCTTTCCTTGCTAGGGCGCATATAAGGCCTTGAGCTTCAAATTTGAAGCACTTAGAATACTTTTCCAACTCCTCCTCTTAAGTCAAAGGTGCATTCAAGGGGAGCTACTCCAAATTTTGCATACTTAGAAAAAAATTCAACTTCCATCCTTGCTTAGGGCGCATATGAGGGGGTCAGCTTCAAGTTTTCAACACTTTAGTGAATTTTCATCACCCACTCTTCTCTTGAAGGCGCATATGGAGGGGTTAGCTTCAAATTTCCAATACTTAAACTTTTTAGTCACCCTCTTCACAAGTCAAGGTGCTAATAGAGGGGTGTGTTTCAAATTTAAATGCCTGAGAAAATTTTCATCACCCACTCTTCTCTTCAAGGCGCATTTGAGGCATCAAGCTTCAAATTTTGATGACTTAGAAAAAATTTCATCAACCTTCAACTCCAAGGGCGCATTTCACCATGCCCACTTCCAATTTCGAGTACTTAGAAGAATTTTCATCATCCTCAAGTAGCTAATGCGCATTTCACATGCTAGACTTCAATTTTCTCAGACTTAGTGAATTTTCATGGCTTTCATCTGATTTGAAGTGGTTTGTTCACGTTGCCCCTGGCTTGCCCTAGCTTTCTATTTTTAGAAAGTTTCTCAACTTTTGCATTTTAAGCTGATTTCTAGCTCCAAAAAGCTTGATTTTCACTTTGCCTCGACCCTCGTGATGTGATTGAGCTGCTGGTGTCTGATGCCTGCCTATACCTGCTATTTTTAGCAACTTACTAAAAATAGTAATTGCTCAAAATGTGCTCAAACTTTGCGTGTTGATTGCCTGAAGGATGTCGATCGTGGCCGGATACTGCTTCTGTGTGAATGTCGTGTTTCGCCCTAGATTTTAGTAAACCATAACTCCTCTGCACAAGCCTACTAAAAATAGTAAGTGCTTGATTTTTTGAATCTCTGCAACTCCGTTTGACTTGAAATTCGCGCCATAGGATCTTCATGATCAAGTTGATCTGTTCACATTGCCATCTCATACTAACTTGCTATTCATAGTGTTGTACCCAAACCAAATTTTTGCTTCATCAAGGCATTTTGCATAAATTAGTCTAAATCTTGCTAAAATGATGTAAGACACGGTTTTGAGCAATATCAAGCATGGAGTTTTTGTCAATAGTTTGTCAGTCAAAGTCAGTTTTATTGATCAGAACCTGAAGCAGAGAATCAAAATAGAGCTTTTCACGATGGAGGAGCATCTCACGACAGCATTTCACGTTACACAGTCATTTCAGTGATCAAAACGGAGTTTTTAATGATCAATTTATGAAGATTTTAAAAAGGAAAAGTCAGAAAGTGCAAGTATAGCCCAAGGGCGCCCAGCTTGTTGAAGGTCAAGATCTTGGTTAAAATGCTCAAGCATCCAGTCAATCTCTTCAGAATCAGTCTGGCTATCCGTCGAGCTATCTAGCAAAGATTTCCGAGACTCACAGCTCCGGCAAACAGCAACAAAAGTTGAAATACCTAAATTTCCAGAGGTGAGAAACTTGTCTTTTTCAGGCAAAAGCGCGCCTCTAGCTTGAGGGCGCCCATCTTAAAGAGGGGGTAAATTTTGGCATTTTCAAAGACGGATACAGTCAATCTGTTCTCGACTAGTCTGCTCATCCAACGAAATATCAAACGTAGTCATCCGAGTTTCAGAACTTCGGTGGTAGTCATCCAAAGATCAGCTTAAAATGGAGTTTTCACTTTTCTGAGCTTCTTCGTTTGTTCCCAATGCAAGTACAGGGCAGGGGCGCTGGTTTAAAGGACCCTCCAGATGGTGAAATTTGTAGACAGAGTCTTCCTAACATTAGTAATACTCTAGCCTAGCTTTGCGATGCACCATTCTGCTTGTCAATCCGACTTTCCAGGTGATCGTGGCGGAGATTCTACCAAGCACGTAATTTCACGGGCGAAACAACAAACGATTTGCAGTGTATTTCCACAGTCCAGAGGCGCCTAGCCTTTAGGCCTGTCAGATGAGCCCGTTCGCGTTCGAAGTCTTCACGGCTATTGAGTGTAATCATTTTATCTATCCAACGAGCCTAGCCGTCAGCCTTCGGGATTTGGCAGTCGCTCGTACGTGCGAGGTCTTTAGTGTAATACTGCAAAGTGAAGATATCCGGAAAATGGCCAAGTCTGGAAACCGTAAAAGCAATTTAATCAGGGGCGCCTAATTTTTCAAGGGGTTAAACGATGGATTTTGCAGTAGTGTCTCCCAGCAGACATTTCTTCCTTGTTCAGTAGGCTTTCCGATGAATTCTCCGGATTAGTCTCAGCATCACCCGGTCATCCGGAAATCAGTGTCGAAGTTGGCCAGTCGTAACAGTGCTATCAGCTATAAAATAGGGATTTAGTAAAAAATGAGGTATCTTGAGCAAATGGACGCCTATATGCTCAAAAGATGACTTTTCGGAATCGTTGAAGTCTCACAATGAATCTCAAAGCTTCATTCCGGATTGTCAACTTAAGTTCAAAATATTTAATATTTATTTTGTAATTTTAGCATTAAAATGGCAATTTTCTATTTTAGGCGCCTTTGCTAATTGCATGATAATAAATATTTTATTATTATTTTCAAATTTGAACTTCTAGTCAGTGACAGTGGAACTGAAAGGCAACCAATCAGAGAACTTCTATTCTGGTTAGGGTTTTGAATTCTTGCAGTTGCCAATTGGTGCGAATTTCTTCTTATATAAACATGGCGCCATCTTCATTATTACTCACAGAGCTTTCAAAGGAAATTCGTGTTTCATTAAAAGAAAATTTAATCTTAAGTGGAACTCGCATTTTTCAAAGCAAGTTCATATTTTCAAAAGGGAAATCGAATTTTATTAATTTTCAAAGCAAGCTTCAAGCAAATTCGTATTTCTTCAAAAGGAAATAAAGGCGCACATCTTCAGAGCAATTCATAACTTCAAAGCAATTCACAAAATTCCTTAATTCTCAAAGGCGTATTCATTCAATAGCAATTCGCAATTCCTCAAAATTCAAAGGCGAATTTCATATTCAAAAGCGAATCCTCAAATTCAATATAAATTCGTATTTTCTTCAAAAGGAAATTCGAATTTCTTCATAAAGGCGCAAATTTCAAGAGAGGAAAATTCGTGGTTTTTCTAAACAAGGCGAATTCTTCCAGTTCAAAGGCAAATCTTCATCAATTTCTCAAGGCGATTTTATTTAACAAATCTTTTTGCAGGATAAAATTCACAATTGTCAGCAATCAGAAGAAATCTTGGGCGATTTTCACAGAGAAGAAGCATAATAAAAACGTCTTTTTCATCCTTCAATCTCAGATTTCTCTCAGAATACAAATTGCATGTTCCTGAAATTGGCGAATTCTACAAGTCTCAGTATCTGGATCATTCTTATATAATTTCCTCGAGTTGAAATTGTGCGTTTGATTTTTCATGAATTTTTAACTTTAGAACGTTCGTTCTTGAGTTACTAATTTTCTCAAGTGAAAAGTCTTTGTACGATCGAGTAGAAGTTGAATTTTCGCAAATCTGACATTTTGGGTTGTCTTAGAATCCTTTTCTGGACAAAACCCATATCTCAGATTTTTGCTGAAAATAATTCTTCGAAGGCTATTTTAACTCGCAGGTATTTTTAGCTTCGAAATCTTGTCGAATATAGTCAAAGTTCCGATCAACGGCTAATTTTTGAGAATCACGGTTCACTCGGCTTCGAATCTGAGGACCAAAACCATCCTTACTCATGATTTTCTCAGGTTGGTTGAGACAGACCTTCACAAAGTATTGCTAGAAGCAGTGCTAGATCCAGTTAAGATTAGAAGTTCAATTATTCAAAATATTGAGCAGTCTGGCTTATTAGAGGCCACTTCCATACCTATCTCCGTTCACTGTATTGAATTCGTGATGGCTTGCATTAAGCATTACAATTCTACTACTCGTGAGATAGTGTCAGTTGACGGACGGGTCATTTGTAGTCTCAAACCTTTGGACATCGAAAGGAGTTTTAGCATTCCTCAACACCAGAACAGCCTAGTTGCTTCTATGGAGCAGTGTGCACAGGCATTTGATGCTGATATGGACAAGTGTCAGAAGAAGATAGCAGAAAGATGGTTAAAACAAGCCCGAATAACGGTGCCAAACAATGTGGGTGGCGGTGAATATGGAGGATGAGTATCGCGATTCTAATCCGCACTCGAATGCGTGTCACCGAGGTCAAGCACGTAAATGTTTTCCAGCCTTGGATGTATTACATTATTGCTTTCGCATCATTTAAGGCGGGGAGCATTATGGTAGGCATCCCTTCATCAAGCGATATTCTCCCGCAGGGCAGATCACGGTTTCCTAGTTGCCCATAGGTTTCACATGTGTGTTCATTGTCGTGTACTTGATGGCCTCGAGGTCGATTCAGAAGTTAAACTTACGTGGGCATCCTGGTGTTTATAAAGTTTATCAATATTACTTAGTCAACATGAGTTCACTAGAGCGAGCGTCATTTCAAGCGTGTTCCGCAGAGCTTTTCGACTTATCTGATGGGGAACTTGGACGGGGGAGTACATGTTTATTGTCGGTAGGTTGTTAGGGCAGCGATGGATGGATAGGAGATTGGTTTTATTAGGTTCCCAACATACACCTACATCCAAATTTATCACGGCTTCAATCAGCTATACTTCCACGTTATCAACCGGATAAAGGCAGTTTCAAGAGTTCATAGACAGATGCATGATGTTTCATGCGTCTTCTACGCGCCCTTGAGCCTGAGACCATCTCTCAACTTTCCTTTTCAATTTGGAATGTATTGTTTGCAATCGGCAATTTATTGAAGTAAGATCGCTTGAGGGCAAGAACTTGAAATATCATCTTAAGTATCTTGTGAAACGCGTGCCTATGACCTTTGAGTCGTGCCACAGCTTCGCCTTGCTGGAGGCTGCTATCGCACCGAGCCTTCTATGGAGGATTCTTGGGCAAACTGCGTGGATAACTTTGAGGTTCGCAGACGTAGTTATGGCCGCTTCTTTCTCATAGATTTTTGTTTTCTTGTCAGAAGATGTGGGAGGTTTATCAGATGATGAGGGAGAAATTCTTCCTCAGTTTTTCAGAGAGCAGGTCGACACACAGCCGCTGCCAGCAGTTGATTGAAATGCGCCAAAAGGAATATCTACAGCGGTCAAGGAGAGTCAAGTAGAGTTATTGAGCGGTATACTTTTACCTCGGCGGCAAGAAAGACAAGGGGTAAGTGTTCCCGAGGCGAGCCGCGGTGATGGTGAATCCTTAGGTTACCTTCCTCGTCCGAAACCTAAACAAAAGAAAGGGTAATCCTCTAAGAAGGTCAAGTGCAAACAATTCAAGGGCAAGAAACGCCCATTATCTGGAGCGGCAGACGAAAATGACTATCCAAAGAGTAGATTCGAGAATTGAATTCGGAAACCCTTGTTACACGAGGGAGTTCAGCCTCCAAGTTCCCTACATCAGTTCCAGGCGGTCACCGGTCCCAATTCCCACGCCGAGGTGGATTTGACCTCCCACCTGTGAGTGGAGTCTTCTACACTCACTCTCATCCAATACCTCACAGCCAAGCTGATGCAGTCCCTTCTAGTAACGTGCTTGAGACCAATCTTGGATGGCTTCGGCTAGGAAGGAAGAGGAGGCAACCATCTTATGTTCTTAATCATTCTGATTTCGATGACATTTATCAGGATGCGCCAAGAGAGTCAAGAACATGGTTCATGTAGAGAGAAACACTGATATGGAGATTGTCATTGAAGCGCGGTACCTCCACTGAGGGATGGGACTTGGGTAGGTTAGAATCTCGAGGATTTTGGGGATTATCCTGAGTTAACCTTGGTGCGTGGTACCACGTGAGGACTAGGTTGATCTTCTAAAGTTACTTCTGAGGCAGTGCAGGGATAGAATCTTGAAGGGCAGGGATGGGCAACCCTCAGGAGACGTCCAGACTGACTTCGTGTTATGTTCTAGCCTTGTGCATAGACCAGATGCCATTAACACACTCCCGCTGATGCTTAAGCCTCCAGCAGAGCAAAGCCAACTTAATCATTTAGTTGCATATGGCAAGCGTTTAGATGAATGGGAGGAGTTAGAACAGAGGCGTGCTATGCTTGAGAGTTATATCGGTTCTTGGGTATAATGCAGAGCCAGTGCAGTCTTCAGGATGAGGAACGAGATATGGCTATTAACAAACCCCGAGATGAGATTATGATTGCTCACCTGAGTGTGGCGTATGATGCAGTCACAGATGCAGAGGATAGAGAAGCTATCTACTCTTGGAAGACACAATTGGTTTTCAGGGCAAAGATAGAAGACACTTTAGCATCAGAATTGACTGAGAGTAGAGAGCACGTCACTAGTGCACTCCGGTTTGTGAGAACTCTAGTATCTCGTTTACCGTGTCGTTAACAGATCGAGGGTGGTGCCTACGTTGAGCTTACCGACGTTCAGTCAGAGCTCCGGGCACTCATTCATACCATTTTACAGTGTCGATTGATCAGTCGATATGGGCGGTCTCATGGCTCCCGGTTGACGATACGGTTAACAATCCGTTTGAGGATTGGTGCTTGAGATCACGACTAGTAAACTTCAGTTCCACCTCTCAGGATAGACATTACACACACGAGTTGAACTTGGTGTTACCCTTTCAAGTTAACTTCGATGTTGTCATCACATGCATATCTATTACGAGATCAGCTTTACACACTTGGAGTTTTATTTTAGGGTTTTACGTTAACTGATGGTAGTCTTCCAGTTAACTCGCTTTCAATAAGGACGTGCATGCTCGCACAATTGTCCATTTTTAGATTAGATGTTTCGGTTAACTGATGGTAGCTTTCCAGTTAACTGTATAGTTACTTCATTAGGGTTTGGCAGCAAATCTTGCATGCATTGCAAGAACTGTAGATGACTCAAGGTGATTTTAGGGTTCCCTACACCTTGATGTATATAAATAAGAGCGTTTGCTCATTTGTAAATAACTTTTGCAGAGAGAAATATATGCTGCGCCCTACCTTGCCCTCAATATTGCTCTTTTGGTATTTGTTCATGTGTCTTCACTATTACGATTAATTGTTATGCCACATAGGGTTTCAAGAGATTGTAATGGTGGATTCTTTCCATAGTTTAGATAAATCTTTTTGTGAATCTTTTATCATTTCAATCAAGTGTTATGCCACATAGGGTTTCGTGAGAGATTGTCGTTTTGTGAAGTCTTTACTACTTTGATCAAGTGTTATGCCACATAGGGTTTCATAAGATTGGCGTGGTAAATTCCTCCCATAGTTTAGATAAATCTGTTTTGTGAGACTTTTATCATTACGATCAAGTGTTATGCCACATAGGGTTTCGTGAGATTGTGATGATAAAAGCTGTTTGTGAAGTCTTTACTATTTTGATCAAGTGTTATGCCACATAGGGTTTCATAAGATTGTCATGGTAAATTCTTAAATCTGTTTTGTGCCCAATAAGCTTGTTTAGATTGAGATGATAGTTGCGCCACCTTGCCCTCAAGTAGAGAATCTAATCTCGTTTATCGTCAGATAGTCAAACCTTGCTCCGTTTCCTCTTGCTCTGTTTTCCTGAGGAGATTGGATAGATTAAATTTAAGTTGTAGTTAGTAGATCTGCAAAACCAGAGAAAACTCAGCTGCAACGTATAAATTCTTTCAAGAAAGCCTTGTGCCTCTACAGCTGAAACAAAAAGACAGGACATAGTTTAGCTTATTTCCCTTTGCAAGTATTTTTGTCAAAGCACAATGAGGGAGCTTCCCCTCCTAATTTGAAGAGCACTCATTGCGTAGTGTACATAGGCTGTTCATAACAACTTTTACTCCAGAGGTGTTAGTTGTTACGCCAACACATAGCATGTTTCTGGAGATGTTTTACTATTTATAGTAACTGCTCAGTTTCATGACTTCCACAACTCCATTCAGCTTGAAATTTGAATGCCGTGACCCTCATCGATAAACTTGCCCGTTCACATTGGCGCCTGATGTTGATTTACTATTTTTAGCCTGCTTCTAGAATGCCTTACTATAAATAGTAAGTTCTTCGACTGCCTTCAAAATTTACTAGAGGTTTCCTTGGAAGATGCTGATCATGATGGGATACACCGGTTTTTGAAAATTATGGCATTTTCTCCCTCATTTTGGGTCCCGAAGCTCGAAACCCTAATTCGTCTTGCATGTGCTTTAGATGAGCTCCGTAACTCTGTTTCTATTGCATGCCATCAGGTTCATGATTCTAAAGTGCTGGGCAGCTACTGAAGTGAACCTGTTAAAAATAGTAAGTGGTTGAAAAAGTGACCAATTAGCTGCCGGATGAGTTTGCATGTCACACTGCCCAAGATATCTCGAAAAACCCAGAAAAATCATCAACATGCGAGCACTGACTAAAAATAGCAAGTTCTTGAAAAGTGACCAACTCCGCTTGAATGTTACCTTGTTGCGAAGCCCTCGGAAAACCCAGAAAGGTTATGCTAACATACGCTGAGAAATCTCGCATGCAAACCCTAAAAATAGCCTTTGAAGCCCAAATCATTGAAAGTCATCATCTCATTTTGCATGCTATATCATTGCGAAGGTCTTGAAAAACCCACCAAGAATCTTCAGACATGCATCTGAAAGTCCAACATGCAAACCCTAAAAATGGCCCTCGAAGGGAGGACTGCTAAAAATAGCAAGTTGTTTGTTTCAACTCAAATTTTGCAGGCAAGTAGCTCACAATGCTCTAAGTGCAGTGCAGTTGTTAGAATCTGAAAATCGCAAGAAAAATAGGCCTCAAACCGACACTTACTAAAAATAGAAAGTTGTCGGAATTCAGTGAAAATTCAATGGGAGCTTGCTTGAAACATTTTAACAATAGTGCTAAGCTCAGAATTTGATTAGCCAACTCAATTTGACCTCAAAGTTGTCTGAAGAATGTAAACCCTAATTCATCAAAAAGCCCTCCAAACTTAGCCAAAATTCAAATCTAGGTCAAATGACAAGTACATCACCAGGCAGAAGGAATAGACCGAGAGAGACAGACCAAAAAACCCAAGCCAAAAGACCTGAATGGAGCAAAAATTAGGGGGTCCCCATTTTGAATGGGGTGATGTGTGAAAAGGTCACAACATCTGGCGACTCCACAGGAAAGTGTTGAAAAACACTTTTAAGAATATAACCTTGGTCAATCTTTCTCAAACCGTCATACGAGAAAGGAACTTACTCAAAAGGGGAGAAGAATTCGATATTGGATCAAAACACCTTCATCCAAAGTCCTCGTGCATTCATTCCATCTCTGAACCATCTTGACCTCTGGAATCAGATATGGCAAGTTATATAAATACCTTAACTTCAAAAGCATCCTGGACATTGCCTCACTGCCAGTCAGGCGTCCATAGCACCGACAAGGTTGTCGCTACAATTCCCACGAATATTGCTCCACTGCCGGCTGGGCGTCCATAGCCCCGGTGGAGTTACTCGCATGTTCCCAAAACCAATATTCAAAGCGTAATATTTTCTTTTCGTTTTCTTCTTTTCTTTTCTTTTCTTTTCAGATATTTTCCTTTTAGCACATTTTCTCTTTCTTTTCTTTCATATTGATTTTCCGTCAATTCCACAATTGGCTGGCAGGCAATGAAGCCTCCAATGGGTTTGAGAATAGCAGTGGCGCTGAAGCAAGACGTAAGATTTTCACTTGCCATTAACCTCTCCCAAGAAACCAAAATGACTTAGAGTAGTTTGTTTGACAGGTAGGATGTTGGACTCTTGTGTTAAGACACAATAGCGGGTTAACCTCCCGAGACGAGCTTAATTCCAAACCGGATGATGACAAAAGAAAAATAACCTTGGTTTTCCACATCTGCACAAATTCCAGTGGAAAGAAACCAAATGGTGAGAGAAAAACATCACCACCCCTCTCGCAACGGGAAACCCCAAAATCTCTGCCCATTCCAGACCAAAACCATTTGAGCAGACAACTCAAGGGACGAAAACGCCAAACCAAAAACCCAAAGGGCAACAAACCAAAACCAAAAATAGAACAAACTGAAAAGCAAACGGGAAAGCAAAACCTAATCTAACTATGTTACAAAGTAGGTTCTTGGAGAGAACCTAGGACTGGAAATAATGCTTAAGGAATTGCCCATTGACTGGCAACGGGATATCCTCTCCTATCAGTGTACGCAATCTAAATGCATTATCCCCGAGGATTTCAAAAATTTGATAAGGGCCCAACCACAATTTGTTGAACTTATCGTGATCTACCTTCTTCTCGTGGGCCTTGTCCCAGTATAAGACCAAGTTAAAAATCCGGAAAGACTTGATCTTAGCTTGCTTGTCGAACCACCTTTTCACCACTGCTTGGTGCTTTGCCAGATTTTCTAATGCTTCATCTCTTTTCTCCTCCAAATGCATTAGCTGAGACAATCTTGTCTGAATTTGATCTTCTCCTTCGAGATACTCCTGAATGAACTAGAGAGTTGGGATCCTCAGCTGAACTGGAAAAACAGGATTCTGTCCGTAAACCAAGTGATAGGGAGATGTTCCCAATGAACTCTTTGTTCTAATCCTATCTGCCCATAGAGCAAATCTCAGCTGCATGTGCCAATCTTTAGGATTCTTATCCAACAGCTTCTTAATGGCGTTCAGTAAATTCTTGTTTGTGGATTCTGCAAGTCCATTCCCCTACAGATAATAGTTGGAAGAAAATTTCAACGTGATTCCATATTCAAATGCCTAATTGGAAAACTTCAATGACGAGAAAGCTGGACTGTTGTCGCACACTAGGGCATAGGCGCATCCAAATCTTGTGACAATATTTTCTTCAAGGAACCCGATCACCACATATGTCGTGCATTGCTTCAAAGCTTGGGCTTCCGTCCACTTGGTGCAGTAATTTGTTGCTGTCAAGATGTATCTATGCTGAACTGAAGGAGGCAGATTGATCATTCCAATGAAATCTAATCCCCACTTTGCAAAAGGCCTAACCTCGATTATCGGCTGCAAAGGCATAGCCGGATGCTTTCCTCTATCTGCTGCTATTTGACAAACGTGACAAGCCTTTACATGTTCATATGCATCCTTGAAGAGTGTGGGCCAATAATATCCAGCCCTAAGAATTTGATGAGCCGTGGCTAAACTACCTTCATGTCCAGTTCCAAATCTCTCGTGAAAGTGCTCCATCAATTGTTTAGCTTCTTGTTTTCCCACACATCTTAGATAAATGCCTTCATAATTTCTTCTATAAAGAACTGATCCTTGGAGCATGAATCTCTAACTTTTCATTCTCAAGGCTCTCTGTTGGACTGGATTCAAGTGATGAGGGCATCTGTGATTTAGCAAGTAGTAAACTGTGTTGTCATACCATTCCCCTGGAGACACTTCTTCCAATACATACGTTTGCTAAACTAATTCTGGACCAGTCATTGCAATCGTCTGAGCCAAAGCTTGTCCTCGAACCAATTTCGTAGGCTGTATCTCTATATCATATTCTTGCAAAGTGGCGACCCACTTGCCTCTTCTTTCTCCTAACTCGTTTTGCATCAACAAATTTTTTACTGTGGCATCAGGGACAATTGCATAGACCTTGCTTCTCAAGATATAGTGTCTAAACTTTTTGACGGCTTTCACCAAAGCATAGGCCTGCTTTTCAATACTGGGATGCCTTAATTTTGCCTCCTTCAATGGACCACTCATAAAAGCAATAGGGTGCTCATCCTTTTCTTCTGTTCTCTTTGTTAAAACTGCTGCACACGTGTGTTCTGAGGCAAATGAATACAAATAGAAAGGCTTGGTGTAATCTAGGCTGACCAGCACTGGAGCATCCACTATTGCTTGTTTGATCTCGTCAAAAGCCTTTCTAGTCTGAGGAGTCCATTCCACCTTTTCATTTTTCTTCAGCATCTCATTCAATGGCCTCATGATCTTAGCAAATCCAGTGATAAACTTCCTCACAAAATTGATCTTGCCAAAGAATGATCTCAACTCCTTCTAACTACCTGGCAAGCCAATCTTTGAAATAGCTTCGATACGCTCCGGGTCAATTGAAATACCCTTCTTCGAGATGACGTGACCTAACAATTTTCCTTCGGTGACACCAAATATACATTTCTTAGAATTGAGAGAGACACCGAATCTTCTGCATCTTTGAAAAATCTTTCTTAAGTCTTCAACATGATCTCCTCTTCTTTTTGAAAACACGGTTAGGTCATCCATGTATATGATTATGCACTTTCCTACCAAATCTCAGAAGGCTGTCATGTCCCCGATTTTTGTGCTGTTTAGAAACATAATTAAATAATTAATCTTGTGATATCGCATAATTGTAATTGTCCAAGACAATATTACAATTATAAAATCATCATAAATGTTATTATAATATAATAAACATTAAAGTATACAAAATGAATATAAAATAATATTATAATTATTGAACAATTATAATTATTATAGAATACAAATAATACTAATAATGAATATATAAAATATATATATGTGTATACATCTTATATTTAATATTTGAATGTATATATTAAATATTACATATTACATTAATATATATATAGATATAATAATAATAATTTAAAATAATTGACATTAAATAAATATTCAAAATGTTCGGATCTTATAGTTAAAATAATATAAGTAAAACAAATTATGGTGCGACCCCTTCCGAGTAGTCGCACCCTTTTGGAAAGCTATCGAATACTTAAGGGGATAGCGTTTTGGTTTTCCCGGATCATGAGAGAGAGATATTTGTATCTGGTAGCATTATATTCACTGGCATCGCTTGCTAAGGAAAAAGATATTCATTATTTTAAGGGGACTGCCATTCAAAAGGGGAACAAGGTCTGCAACGCGGGCCCCAGCAGCAGCCCAAAGTTGTGTTAAGTTTAGAAGGAGAAGAAGACATCGAATGGAGGAACAAAAGGAATAGCTGGAGAAAGGAAGGAATAAGAAAGTAGAATATATTCTGACAAGATTTTGAAAGGAACCATTTAATAAAGATTCTCAAAAAAGTCTGATCATTAAGGAATTTAGTGGCATCGTGGCAGGTGAAAGAGAGATATCTATAGATTTATCATCAGTCAGTATGGTATGCCTTAATAAATTATAAAGAATAGGTAATTTCTGTCATAGAATCAATTATCACAATTTATGCTGGAAAAATAAGTAAATGATAGTAAAGGAATAAATTAGGAATTTAGTAATAGTTGTATATATTTAACACATATATATAATAAATATAATCATAGCAAATATAATATGTTTTCTATATATAATTCATATGTTGATTTGGTAGTAATTGATGATTATATGTATATTGAATTTATATATATATATATATATATATATATAGGTTCATACAAGATGATTATTTATATATACATAGATATAGATAAATTTGATAATAAATAATATAACATGAGTAATGTATATATGTATATATGTATATATGTGTGTATTCATATAGAAATAAGGATATATATATCTATATGTATTTTGAAGTCAATTAAAAGTGATGATATATACTTATCTATATATATATATATATGATTGTGTAAATAATGATTCTTGTAGCACTTATTGAGCATTATAAGTAATTCACTATGATTGTTAAATGGTATAAATAAGTTCCATCCATGGATCTTGATAGATGATTAATATTTAATGTATTTACGAAATACAGTATAGAAGAATCATTCACAATGAGTGATAAAGACGAAATAAATAATCCTTTGACAAGAATGAAACACCTATGTTATTTTTAAGTTGTTATTACTGAAATTTTATTTGGCACTAATGTTTCTAATGTCTCTTTGAGGAACACTTTGAAAGCGAGATTCGGGTTTAAGTGCTTCCACCAAAAGGGGACATTACAAAGGCGATATCCATAGCTCGTTGGAAAGTGGCTCATGCGTTGATCAAACCAAAAGGCATTCTCCTATATGCAAAGGTTCCCCATTTTGTGGTGAATGTTGTCTTCAATCTGTCTGCTTGCTCCACCATTACCTGATTATATCTTGAATAGCCGTCCAAGAAGGACATCATCTGCAAACCATTCACAATCTGCAACACTTCGTCTAACAAAGGCAATGGATAGTTATCCTTTTCAGAGGCTCTATTCAAATTGCAAAAATCCACACATAGCCTTATCTCGCTGATCTTCTTTCTGACTAGAACTAGATTGGCGACCCATGTGGAGTGCCTCACTGGAAAGATGATACGAGCAGAAAGAAGCTTCTTGACTTCTTGATAGATCAATGGTTCTAACAATGGTTTCACAGGCCTCTGCCTTTGTTTGAATGGCTTACTACCTAGTTTCAATGGAATTGTGTGTGTAATCAATGAGGTGTCATATGTTTTCAAGTCTTCATATCCCCAGGCTATTACGTCTGGAAATTCTCTCATGACCTGTAAGATGCCTTCTCTTTCTTCAGGTGTGCAAACTTTTCCAATAAAAACATTCTTTACTTGTTCTTCTGTCCCTATATTGACGGCTTCATAGTCATTTCCTTGGGTACTTTGGTTTCTACTCAGTCTATTAGGGTCAAACAATCTTTCTAGTTCAACCATACCTCTTGGAATAACATTTGTTTTCAAATTCAGGATCCCTTCTACATCAAATTCTGCTTCCTCAATTTTTTCTTCATCAATGATTTGCGCCTCAAACACGCCTGAGCACGTGAGAAAATCTAGAATTTGTTTATCATCATCAAACACTTGAAAATTCTTTATATTATCAGGGATTGCTGGGGTTGAAACTAATTCCACCGTGAACTTCTTCAATCCTTCCATAGCCAAAGGTTCTAATGAACTAGCAGCTTGTGCAAGAGAGTTAGCAACGAGATTCCTGGACCTGTAAAATTGCTTGATATTGAACGCATCAAAACTTTCTATGAGGTCCCCTACTCTGTTGCAATAACAACTTAACCTCTTATCATGGCAAGCAAACTACTTTCTTACTTGGCGGACCACAATGTCTGAGTCCCCATAGGCGTGCACGATCTTGGCTTCCTTTTGAATTGCAAGGATCAAGCCATGAATCAAAGACTCATTCTCAGTAACATTGTTAGTGCATGAAAATTGGAGCTTGTAAGCACCTAAGTATGCCTCTCCAGTTGGGCTAATCAGCTCAAACCATTTCCTTTCTTTGACTTCGATCCATCGAACCTCAAGGTTCATACTTGATCTTCTAGGAGAGTGTTAGGAGGCTGGACACGTGCATCTTCTTGGTTGCACGCTTCTAGAATCTTTTCTTCAATCATTGGCTGAACTTTGTCATCTTTCACAAGTTTCTCTACTAAAACATCCTTTTCTTCATTTATCTTGTGATATTTTCTTGCAATGAGGCTTGCGGAACGAGCCTTGCAACTTGCTCTAAGGCCACTTTGCACATGGCACAAGTGATCTCAGAGTGAAACGCCTCATGGATTCTGCACCAATTAGGGAGTAACAAATTCTTGACGGAGGCATCTTTACCCAGCTCCGCTTCCTGCTTCACACTTTTTAGGACAAAATCTCTGAAATTTTCAAACGTTCCTCCACCTTCACTATCACTTGAATCACTCTCGATCAAAACTTCAGTGGAAGCAGTGGCATCTTCTAAAATCTTACCTTCATTTGAGCTTTGCAACATCAACACTTCTTGTTTGATGGGCTTGTATGAGCCCAAATTAGTTTCTACAAACATAATTTCATTACCTTTGCCATATTCGGTGATCATCAATCTAAGCCTAGGTGTGCTCTCGACCTTAATCTGATTTGGAGTTCCTCTCCATGGAAGCCACATGTGGGAGAAATCTGTTGCAATATATCCATTCAACTTCCTTGCCCAATCTCTACTCAACAACATGCCATATCCATCAGGTATGTCGACTACTGATATATCGATACAGCTCTGGATTCTAGGATCAGCTGCCAACTGCATGTGAATGTTGTTCAACTCTCTGACAACTGGAACCTCTGTCTTGTCCAATTGGGTTACCTTCTCAGTGGTTTGGAGTGGAACTATACCCAACCTTTCGCACACCTTCAGTGGCATGACATTGCTGGAAGCACAAGAATCGATCAAGCAGTTGTGTAATAATTTCCCAAAAATCTTAACTGATACAAGAAATGGGGCTGGTTCATCTTTCCCCTGATAAAATACTACTAGTTTTCTTCTTTCCTCTGCTACAATATCCTTCTTTTCATCCTTTCTATCCAATGGAACTTGATTGTCTTGGGCAACCTTCTGCATTTTCTCTTGCTTTTGCTTTTGCTTTTGCTCCGTAGGTAGATTGAATCGAACTTTCTTTTTATCTTCAGTCTTTGACTCCTTAGGCGCGCTTGAAGATTCTTGTACCATTCCCACGAAACCCTGAGACTGTTGCGGAGTCTCCCAAGTGTTCAATGGCGCATGAGGCACCTCTTCTCCTACGTTTGTGCTTTGCACTGAACGACTGAGTGTTTACGGGAGGATTCCTTGATGAACTGGATGTTTCTTGAGATGTGTTCCTCACAACGGTTGTTTCATACAAGCTTCCCAGTATTGTATCTCTGACTTCTGAAATCTTCATTAACTCATATAAGGGAAGACTGATTTTCATTCTCTTAACTTCTTCCAGCACATAAGAACTTAACCTTTTCACATCATCTCTTGGAAGATTCTCTTTCTGTGGACACCGCATTAGGTGGACAGTCCATTGTCCATTTCTATTTTGCATCACATTTTGTTGTCTATACTCGGGAGAATCCTTAGGTATATTTGGATTATTGCTTGCGTTAGGATTCGGTGGAGTTGCAAAATTATTTGGAGGAATCGATGACGTCAGGGGCTCTTTCTGATGATAACTCCTCTGATATACTTTGGGTGCTCCTCCAGATGACTGAAATGCATGCAATTCTCTTCTCCCTTCTACCAAAACGCTGTTATTGAGAGGTGGGAAAATATAATTGTCTTGGCCAAGAGGCTCCTCTGAATAACTATCTTGAACTTCTGAATATACCTGAGCCTCTGAATACATTTGAGCTTCTTCCGCTTGATAGTCTGGCTCCCCCATGGGACCATTTGCTAATGCTAGCGGAAATTTGTGATTGATTTATGGTGGCGTGTAGCTCTGGTACTCAGGCGAGACATCAACATCTTCTAGAATTAATGCCTAGTCATATCGTTGCACTGGGACTATCTCGTATCCAGTAGTCGGAGGATTCTCAGTACCCTCCGTGCTCTTTACTTCTCTTTTGAAAATGTCAGCAACAACTTGAAATTCATGGCACTGGAGCTCTAAGTGCTGATTTGTATTATGAAGCCTACACCATCCCAACATGGCGGCCTCAGCCAAGAAAACTCTGTCAGCGGGATAGTTCTAAGGAGGTGGCAGGTTATCCAGTGGTGATGGCACACCTCCATTGTTGGGCCCTATATTCCAAGACCTTTTCTGAAATCCTTGGTTATTACTTCGATACCCATGACTATTTTCTTGATGGTGTCCTTGGTGGGCATCCTGATGATGTGGAGGATTATTCTAGTATCCTCGATTGGCACCTTGATGCGATTGATAATTCTTTAACATGGACTGCATCTAATTATTTTGATTTCTGAGGTAGGTCACCTCAATCGACAACCTTTTCATTTGTTCCACTAACTCTTTCATTTCTTCTTTCTCCTCTTGAGTCCTCGTTGGTGGTACTATGTTCTGGAGATAAACAGGCTGTGTTGCTTGAGTATAGGACAAAGGTATCCCAGGATGGAGAACTAGCTGGTTGGATGGTGCTTGTATCTGGCCAGCCGGCTGAGGAATTGGATTCAACGTTGGAACCTGCTGGTTCCATGTTGAGCCGAGTGTTTGCATCTAATTATTTGTCGTAGCCAGGCCAGTGTATAGTGAGGGACCAGTTATGTTTTGTCCTAAACCTTGACTCACTTCGACGGCCTTAGCATAAGCTTGATTCATATGAGCTGGAGTGGGGTGAGATTTCACAAACATTGTAGTCAAGGGATCCAAGGCCGAATAGTAGTTTTCCCTGGCATCAACAATAATGTAGGGAGTACGTAACCTTGTGAGAGCCTTTTGAAATCTATTGTTGAACGCATGAATAGGTTCTTTGTCTTGCCTCCTCACTTCTGTAAATTGGCGAAAAAGCTCCACAGGAGTGATGGGAATACCAAACTTCCCGACGAAGGCCTCCTTCATCTGTTCCCATGACCTTATTGATCCAATTGGCAAGTGAATGAACCAGTGATGAGCTTCCTCTCCCAAAGAATATGGAAAGAGTCTACAAGCTACGTTCGCATATGCAATCTGCCTATTGCGTAGGTGTAAAGAACCGAACTAATTTTTTTTGTTTTTTCAAATGCAATTACAATCAACACGCACCCGTTAAGGTTAGCTCTAAAACCAAAACGTTGTGAAAGCAACTCTAACCAAGGATGTACACCAGGATCCCGATGTGGGCAAGGTGTGAGCATATGGTCAGAGGATCTAATGCAGATGCAAACTGGAAGGGAACTCTAACCAAGAATGCGTCTAGGACAGACGAGCATATGGTCAAAGGTTCTAATGCATAATGAGTTGAAGTAACTCTAACCAAGATGGCGCCGAGTGATGGCGAGCATATGGTCAAAGGGTCCCTACAACTACCAACTGAAAGTAAATAGGCGGCAAGCCAGCCTCTTCCACTTATTCAGTGGGAAGTACAATAAAGTAAGTGTAAGATAGAAAAGAGAATTGCTAATAGTACTACTAATCAGCTTACAATTTGATAGATTGCTTGCCAAAGCCTAGTAATTCAAGTTCTTCAATGCTGCAATAATATATAAGACTTCCTCAATGATTAACAAGCCTCTCTAGACTCAAACTCCTCACAATATTGCATTTAAATAGGACTGATATGACAGACCAGCGACTGAAATGAAGCAACCAGCAACTGCATAACTCAACTAAATGCACATATCTAACTCATAACTCACTCAAATGACGAGATATCAAATGCAAAATGCTCTAAGGATGATGGAGCCCAAGTTAAGACACTGAAACCCACCCAAAATGCCTTTATTTATTTTTGCACGAAAACCAAAGCTCTCCCAAATGGTACGGCCCAGCAGCAAGGGCGATTTTGCTTTAGAAAATCCTCTGCATTAAAAAATCCACAACTTTGCAAGAATGGTCGCCCCACATAGAGAAATGGATTTAAACAATGCCCAGAACAATAATATTTTAATTTCATGAGATATGAGCAATTCTTACAATCAGCTATGATATTCAGCAACTCCAGAAAAAACTACTAATATGCAAAGAAACTGAACTAAGATGCTAGGAACTCAAATGCAATGCTGAAAACAAACTCACTACAATCTACCTCTCAACTAGTTGCTATCTTTCAAGCAAGAAGATGAGCCAAGCTAGGAGGTGTGCTTTCCTCGAAGCAAACTGTCACCATTTCGGCAGCATAACTTTATTGAAAATATGAGATGTCCAAATGAAGAGAAGACAACATTTATAGACTTGATGTGATGAGCCCTGCTGGCTCTCTACCTCAAACCCCAATTTTCTTAAGTCTTTAGGTGTCTTTTAAGTTTTTTTAGAGAATTCTTAATAGACAGAAGAGAAGGGGCGCAGCATATTTAAGCTTGTAAATTGAAATATATAGCAATTTCTCACAGAATGGAAATGCCGAAGTTGTTATTATACTGAAACAATAAGATCATGAATAACAGACATACCATAAAGTCTCCAGTTATTTTAAATAAAGAAGTTGCCAGATCTACAGCCGGAAATGGTGAAAACAAGCATATAGGCACGCCAAATCTCCAGAACTCATTTCTCCTGCTCAGAAACTGGATACAATGCTCTAGAAATACTGGACGCCCATGATGGAAGACCAAAATCAAACCAAAGGGAGGCGTTTCAGCTTTCTCCTTCACACGCCTCTCTCTAGGCACAAATCCCAATGTAGGTCGTACGGCTATGAAAAGAATGCAAGTAAACTCTACTGGAAACCTCTGTCTGTGAAGAAGGATGCACCACCAGTAGAAACCCTCATTTATTTGCAAACAACAAACAATCTCAATATAAATAATCTCTGTATGAATCTGTAGAACCTCTGGCTGAAGCTCTCAACATGCACTGATTCGACTGATCTTTCACAATCTCAAGAGTGCTCACACTGAAGAGGTATCGTTCTTCAATGGCAGTTTGTTCAAACCCTGATCACAGGAGAATGCATAGGAAAAATGCTCAAGGCAAAGTGAAATGGTCAAAAGATGAGTTTCATTTGCCAGAGAAATGCTTTATACCCAAATGGCATGCATTTCAAGAAAGATACGCCTTTTTCACTCATTAAAATCTTTTAATATTGTATTAAGTCTTTTCAATAGTTTTCACTTAATACTTGAGCGCACCCTTTTAATATTTTATGTCATTAAAATATTAAATCTCCTTTTGAACATTTTTAAGTGATATTAAACATATTAAAGTCGATGTGACTTTAATAAAAAAACATTAAGTTAAATAATTAACTTTATCACTTAAAATTCCATAACTCGCTCAAAACTCAGGATAATCCCGTGCCGTCAGAAGCTGTGGACTCCTGAAATGCCAACGCCTGCTGTGAACCAGTCACTGAGCTCTGAAAACCAAAACGATCAAACTCTCCAAAATGTACCACTGACCCTCTAACCAATCTGGCTAGCCCACAAGGGTCTAATAAAGGGCTAACACACTGTTCCCGAGAACTATCTAGCAAGGGGACATCACAATCCGCCCTCCCCGAATTTGCTTGTCCACAAGCAAACTCAAAGCCGGATGCTGAAGAATACTGTCACTCTCCCAAGTAGCATCCTCTGCCGGTAGATCCCTCCACTTAACCAAGTATTCCCTAATGACCCGCCTCCGAAGATGACGCTCTCTGGAGTCCAGAATGGCCTCAGGTATCAAAACCAATTTCCCCTCATCATCCAGGGGTGGCAAATCAATAGAAGGAATTACGTGTTGTCCCAACGCCTTTTTGAGGCGCGACACATGGAACACGTTGTGAACCCTACTGTCCACCGGAAGATCTAACTCATAAGCCACTTGACCCACACGTCTGACAACTCTGAAAGGCCCATAGTATCGCGGCTTAAGTTTCTCGGAGCCCTTCTTACGAAGGGTAGACTGCCTATAAGGCTGAAGCATTAGGTACACCAAATCGTCGATCTCGAAAGACCGCTCTACTCGTCTCTGATCAACATATTGTTTTTGCTGATTTTGGGCTTTCTGTATATTCTCCCTGAGTGCCCTCATAATATCCTGGTTCTCCTGTAATAAATCACCAGCACTGGGAACTCTACTGTCACTCAGCAATAAGTCAAGAAAGCTCGGAGCGTCATATCCATATAACGCTCGGTAAGGTGTCATCTGGATGCTCATGTGATGGGTGGTATTGTAACAATACTCACAGAGATATAACCACCTCACCCATGCCTTCTGCTGCCCTGAACTATAATTTCGCAAGTACCCTTCTACCCATTTGTTGACAATCTCCGTCTGCCCATCTGTCTGGGGGTGGTAGCTGGTACTCGGGGTGAGCTCTGTCCCGCAAAGTTTGAATAACTCCTGCCAGAAGTTACTCATAAACCTGCTGTCCCTATCACTGACTATACTGCGAGGTAAACCGTGCAGTCTGAATATCTCTCGGAAGAACAAATCTGCCACCTGGGTAGCCGTGTGCGTAGTAGTGATTGCGAAAAAGTGTGCATATTTCGTCAATCGATCTACCACCACGAAAATACTGTCCTTCCCTTGAGCTTTTGGCAAGCCCGTGACGAAGTCCATGGACAAACAATCCCACTTCCTCTCTGGAATAGGAAGCGGCTGTAGTAAACCTGCAGGGTATGTGTGCTCTTGCTTGTTCTGCTGACAAACAAGACATTCCCTGACATACTGGAGAACATAAGACTTGAGACCCTTCCAAGAGAATCTCTCCCGTACCTGCCTATAGGTCTTAAAGTAACCGGGATGTCCTGCCATGGGTGAATCATGGAATGACCTCAATACTCTGTCCCTCATCGCAGAACCTGGGACCAATAAAATCCTCCCTTTGTAGATGATAAGGTCATCTACAAGTGAATACCTGTCATCCAATACTGATCCATCTACTATGCTAGAGGCCCATGGGTCCTTAGCATACTCTGCTACTATCAGATGTCTCCAGTCCTCTGAAACCAGTGTAATAGAACTCAAGTGAGGACGGCGAGATAAAGCATCAGCAACCACATTTTGAGTGCCCTTGACATAGGAGATGTCAAAATCGTAGGACTGAAGCTTGCTGACCCATTTTTGTTGCCTCTCATTAAGGTCTCGCTGCCCAAGAAAATGCTTCAAACTATTATGATCAGTTTTCACAATGAATTTACTACCAATCAAATACTGCCTGAATTTGGCCATGGCATGCATGATGGCCAACATTTCCTTATCATAGATACTGAAGCTCCGTTCAGGACCTCTTAGCTTCCTGCTCTCGAAAGCTATCGGGTGTCGATCCTGCATGATAACTGCACCAATACCCTCACCACTGGCATCGCAATGTAACTCAAAGGGTTTAGTGAAGTCCGGTAGAGCCAAAACTGGACACGTAGTCATGAGAAGTTTGAACTTCTCAAAGCACGCTTGTGCTAGTGGTGTCCATACAAAAGCACCCTTCTTAGTCAAATCAGTTAGTGGCGCAGCATGCCGCGAGAACCCACTAACAAACCGACGATAGAAGGCACACAATCCTACAAAACCCCTGAGTTGTGTCAAAGTCTCAGGTGTAGGCCAATCGATGATGGCTTCGAACCTTCTCTGGATCCATGCTGACTCCTGCACCGCTGATGATGTGTCCCAGATATAAAAGCTCTGCCATGCCTAAAGCACACTTGGACTCCTTGGCATACAAGGACTCCCTGTCAAGTATACTCAGTACCTCATCCAAGTGAACCATGTGTTCCTCCCATGATTTGCTATAAACCAGGATGTCGTCGAAGAACACCAATACAAATTTCCTCAAGTGAGGATGGAAAACCATGTTCATGTAGACTGAAACGTGGCTGGAGCATTGGTTAAACCAAATGGCATAACCAAGAAATCAAAGTGTCCACAGTGACATCTGAACGCAGTTTTCTCTATGTCCTCCTCGGACTCTGATCTGGTGATAACCTGTTCTCAAATCAATCTTTGAGAAGTAGCAAGCTCCATGGCTTCGTCTATCAACTCATCTATCCGGGAATAGGATACACTGTTCTTTATGGTTTTCCTGTTGAGCGATACGTAATCAATACACATCTTAAGTGTACCATCCTTTTTCTTCACCAAAACAAGCTGATGGAAACAAGGGGTGACTTACTCGGCCTAATGTGTGCCCCATAGCTAACAACTCCTGAATAGTCTTCTCAATCTCATCTTTCAGACGCTTGGGGTGCCGGTAAGGAGTAATCATGATCGGTTTCGTGCCCTCATCCAGCTCTATAATATGCTCAATACCTTTATCAGGAGGTCTACCAGGTGGAATTGCACTGAACACCTTCGCATGTTTGATTCGAAGTTCCTGCACATCTGGATGGTAAGAAGAAGCTTGCTGCTCCAACTGTGAAGGCATTAGCTTGCACTCAGCAGCCCACTCTACCATATCATTACGAATCAAACGTTCCATTCTCCGGAGTGAAATTTCTCTAAGGTTGCTGTCCTTGATGGCTTTTAGAATATGATTTGTGCCATCAACGCTGAATTTCATCTCCATGTCACGCAAGTTAGCGTGAATTCTCCTATTGCATGAAGCCACTTCATGCCAAGAACAATATCCGTTCCTCCCATGTTTACAACATAAAAATCTGCCTTAAACTCAAAATTGTTAAGTTTCAAAGGCAAGTCAGGTATCATCCTCTCACAGTTGAGAGTGTATCCATCTGCAACCTTCACACGTATGCCTTCAAACTGCTGAGCTTGAATTCCCCGTTTCTCTACTAACCGTGAATCAATGAAGTTGTGAGTTGCACCTGTATCTAGAAGAGATATGACCCTTTGACCAGCTAGGATCCCACGGAGTCTGAAAGAACCCTCTTTCTGCATGCTGGACATATGAGCCTCCTTAAGTTCTGTTTCTACTACAATTTCTGCTTCATTTTCTGACTCTTCTCCATCTGTGTCATAGATTGGAGCTTGCTGATCAGAAAAATCAGTCAACGCTTCTCCCTCATAAAACCACTCCATATGCTTGTTTTGCCCTTTGGGTTTGAGGGGGCAGTCATGATTAAAGTCATACGGACCTTTGCAGTAAAAACAGAGTTTTCTTCTTCGTAAATCATTCATTGTTTCTCGATCTAAAGGGGCTGCAAATTTCTTTTTCTGATCTGTATTATCAGCCTTCTTTGGATCTGATTTATTCTTCGTGTATGAGGTAGTAGGTTTCGAGCTAAATGGCTTACGAGGTGTAGATTGCTCCATGCTGCGAGCTTTCCTCATAGCCTCCTGTAAAGTAGGTGGATCAAATGCTTTTATCCAACCTTTCATGGGCTCGAAAAGACCCTCAATGAACAAGATGATCAGCCTTCTCTCTGAGATCCCTGTCACCATTACAGATAGTCTTTGGAACTCTCCAATGTACGATT